>SKCR01041274.1:47500-58521 GCA_019454045.1 Zanthoxylum bungeanum
ATTCCTTTTACCTTAGCATTTTATTTTATTGTAATTTACTTTTCAGTATTTACTTTACCGCAATTTTACTTTATGTATTTTATTTTCAAGTTTTTACTAGTCCTAGTTATGTGTTGTAACTAAATTAGTTATCTGGGGTTGTGATGAAATCTAATATCACCGTTTTATAAGGGTTAGATTATAGCTTGGGTAATATAAAGATTTATTTATTGAGTCTTAAAATTAATGCTTTTTCATTAATTGGCCATTAATAAAATTGATCTGGTAAATCTAAAATGAACTAGACATAGGTATTTTAGGTTTCAGCCTTAGACTCAATAGCCCACGATCTTCTTTGAGGATAGATAACCCTTTAATAGATTTCCTTACAGGATAGGAATATACCTGTCGGGCGGGGGTAGCCATAATTGGAACTTAAACTTAATGAATCCAGATAATTTGGTTGACATAGACATATGGTTCAATTGGGTTAAACTGGGTATTTGCGTTTGACCATCGACAGAGGCTTTCGCATAATTTAGTGTTCCAGGTTAGTAAACTGATTTATTACACAAACATGAAATAACCGCTTCATCTTTTAAAAGATATTAGAAATATTCACAACCCTAAATAGTTTTTAATATTGAATTTTCTTAAACCTACCTTCGCGCGATTTTATTTACTAGTTTTTTAAAAAATTTAAAATCTTCACCATTTCAAATCAATCAATCAACCTGTTAGATACTAGTAATCATTTAACCTCATAAAATTAATAGCTTAGGTATTAAGTCCTCGTTGGATCGATACTTTTTATACTACTTGAACGATATGTGCGCTTGCGTTATACGCGTATGTGTAAGCACCGGTCAATAAGGTTCCATGAAAATTTGTTAGACATACTTCATATTAGATATGAACAGGAAAGAAACCGAGTTTTCTCATTCCTGAAGATTTGGGAATGCTAGGCATATGTTTGGATGATACCAAACTAAAACCCAAATCAGATAAGTGTCTAATTTTTAGGTTATCCTAGGTTAACCAAAGTATAGTACTTATACAACTCACAAGAGAACAATTTAATTATTACTCTCCATGCGGTTTTCCTAAAAGGTATGCAGTGTTTCAGGCATCGATTCCTTAATGGAACACAAATAGTTCATCAGGGATGAAACTGTACCACAATCTTCGAATACACAAGAACCGCGTAAGTCGGAGAGAGTCAGAAAACAACCTGGGAGGTATGGGTTTCTGATCTCACCTTATGTAGATGTCAATCTTATTGAGGAATACGAACTGGCTACGTATGGGGAAGTGATACAAGGTATCGACTCCCTATTATGGCAAAGTGCCATGATGTCCGAAATGGATTCCATGTATACCAACCAAGTTTGGACACTGGTTGATGTACCGGAAGGCATTGTGCCTATTGGTACTGTGTAAGTCTTCAAGGAAGACATACATGGATGGCAAAATACCAACGTACGGAGCTAGGCTTATAGTGAAAAGGTATCGTTATCAACATTGTGTCGATTACGACGAAACCTTTTATCTGTTGCCATGATTAAATCCATTTGGATAATGGCAGTTGAATGTCAAAATCGCTTTCCTTGAATGGAAACCTTTTGGAGGATGTTTACAACATCCTGACGGTTGTGTCGTACCAAAATAAGCAAACAAGGTTTGCAAGTTAATTCGATCCATTTATGGATTGAAGCAAGCATTACGTTCTTGGAACTATCATTTTGATGTAATCATAATGGTATATGATTTAATTTAAAATGAAAATAATTCTTGTGTATATAAGGAGGTTAGTGGGAGCGCACTGACAATGATTGTCCTATATATAATGATGACATATCATTTCTTGGAAATGACATTCCCATAATACAATCGGTGAAAGCTTGGCTTTCATGAAAATTCTCCGTAGAATACTTGGGAGAGACAACCTTTATTCTAGGAATGAGGATCTATTGGGATAGATCTAAAAGTTGTTGGCACTCTCCGAGAACTCGTACATTGAAATATATGTACGCGACCTGGTGTCTCATATGCTTTTAGCATATGGAGTCACAATCAGGCCAATCCAAGTGATGGTCACTGGATTGATGTTAAGAACATCCTTAAGTATCTTAGATGAACTAAGGATGCTTTCTTAAGCTATGGAGAATGAGAACTTGAAGTGACTGGGTTAACTGCTGCAAGTTTCCTAACCGACAAAAATGACTATAAGGTTTAATCATTAAAATATCCCTAGTCGTAGTATTATCGAGACTGGACATCGATAATGCGGATAGACTAGTATTGCAATTGTTCGCGTTGTGAGAGCATAACGTCATAGTTCTCATATATTTGGGTATTGGATACTCATGCAAGTGTAATAGGAGGTTGTGTTTACCGATGTTACGGAAACAGCTTCGCTCTGGATAAACCCCTCGAAATCCCATTGGTAGTATGAATATGTGTCTATGGGAGTCCGAATCAGGGTAGGTGTATTTGGTCTTAACCTGAGACTTGCATCGCTAATACTTGCGACAATCAATATACTTTGGTTTTGGTCATCCAGGGCTTTAACAGGTTATGTGTACACCTCTTCTGGGTATATTGAGAATCGTAGTGTATTGGGTGTGATGTCAAGATAGAAGTATCACTCCAGTCATATGGAGATGATGGTCACGTAGGATACGGAACTAGTACTCTTATGTACCGCAGTCATCGGGATAATATGACTAGGTCATGCTTATCCGATTATAGAGACTAGTTACCAGAGATCCGACATATGCTTCGTACGGGGCAGACACAATTCCAGCCTCAGGCCTAGCATGTGACATCCGATACTGGATCGCAATACGCAATACTATGTGTACTACGCCTGACATAGATTATATATTCCTTTAAGAATATTTCTGGAGAATTGGGTAGGCACGGTGCTTTGTTAGAAGCCAACCATGTCTCGTAAATCGGTAAAAATGTAGTACTAGGTATGTACGTGTTCGGATAGTCCGACGATCAGATTTACTGCCAACATATCCAGGGATCTCATGGGTCACTTCCCTAAGATTCACCGATGACGTATGACTCGAACATAATTAATCTGGGATTAATTATTAGAGAGAGAAAATTAATCTAGGATTAATTACGGAGATATTTTATCTGGGATAAAATACTATTTAAAGAGAGAAAACGATTAATTTGGAATTAATCGATAAAATAATATATTCGATATATTAAATGAAATTAGATTTCAACGCGGAATTAAAATTGGATTTTAATTCGGGCAAACGAGTTAATTTAGAATTAATTTGCTAGTGACGTGAATAGTAATTTTACTAGGCATAATTATTTAATTAAATTTGATTTAATTACGTCGCAACGGAAAATTCGTTAATTCGGAATTAGCGAAATCGAGCCCGGGAGTGTTTGCGGGCCCACTCGGATTTTGAATCAAGTGGGGCCCACATGTCACATCACAAGTCACATCACTTGTCACTTTAAATTAACTTTATGGTGATGGGTTTTGGTGGGTTAGTGAAGACTTGTTTTACACTCCAAATTGTAATGATGGAAGACATATACCAAATATTGGTTTTGGTATATCTTGATTTTGGTTTTTGAAATCAAAATACACAATTTTCCTTCTCTCTCTCTTCTCCCATCTCTCACGGCCAAGTGCAGTTTTTTCCTCCCAAAATTTTCTAAGGCTTGGCCGAATTTTAAGAGGGAAAAAGGGAAACAATTTGTTGCAAATTTTTCCAAGTGCTAGCACACTAAAGAGATCATTCAAATGTGATAGGGAAACCCATCTATGAGCTTGGAATAAAAGATCAAAGCTTGGAGCATTGATTCAAGATTCAAAGAGGAGCTTGGAGCACAACAAAGGGGCTTGGCCGAATCATCCATGGAGGAATTTTTTTTGTGTTCATCGCATCCAAAAGCCAATCAAAGTGAGTATTTCCGTTACTTTACTTTGTTGTATTCGCACATTTCATTGCTTAATTTGATCTTGGTTTGACCTAGAAAACCCAACAATCCATACATGAGAAAGTAAGAAAACACATTGAAAAAATAATGAACAATATGCCTCGCATGCCAATAAGGGTAGACGTCGTGTCTCTTTCGAACCCGGTGATTGGGTTTGGGTACACATGTGAAAAGAGTGCTTCCCAAAGCAATGACAATCCAAACTCTAACCTAGAGGTGATGGCCTATTTCGGATTCTTGAGAAAATCAATGACAATGCCTACAAAGTGGATTTTCCAGGTGAGTATAATGTTTCTGCGTCATTTAATGTTTCTGATCTTTCTTTGTTTGATGCATATTCGAGGTCGAATCCTTTCGAGGAGAGGGGGAATGATGAGGCCCAGGATGCAGCCGCCCAGGATGCAGCCCATGATGGACAGACCACCACAGTACAAGTTCCAGAAGGTCCAATCACGAGGTCTCGAGCTAAGAAGATCCAGGAAGCTATGCATTGATTCATACAGTAGATGGTATCTGACTATTCACGTACTTCTACTTCATTGAGTATGGGCTTGACGCTGGACGAACCCAATATGGTGAATCTTATTCTGGCCGCGGAGCAACAAGTTACTTAGGCCTATTATAGTTATTTGGCATTTGTTATTCTTTTATTTAGGGCTTGACTTTTGTTTTATTTCGGCCTGTTATTTACGTTTGACTATTTTCTTTAGATTATTATTTTATATTTGGGAATTAGGTTAAGCGTGCAAGGGTTTGCACGTGGGGATAGCTTAGCTTAGTTTTAGGATACACGTCTGTTGGTGTGTGGGTAGTTTCGTTTTATCCTTATGGGTTAGGGTTTTGGTTGCAGCCTCCTTACAAAAGGCTAACTATTTGGTTATGTTTTACAACTCTCTTTTCAATAAAATATTTTATCAATTCGTGAGCATTGAGATCCTCAATTTGTTCTCACTGGTTTTGGCTTATCAAAGGACTGCTAACCCTTTGTGGCGCCCCTATTAGCACTCTAGGTTTCTGTTGCTTGTTCTTCAGATGTTTAGAGTTTTTATCCGAACTGTCTTGGTATTTCTTGGGAATGATTTCAATCTTGTGTGGGTTTGTCTGGCTCCGCTCCAGGCAGGTTCTCATCAAATTTTGTCCCTAAATTCACCATTACACATCATTTTCACTACTTGTCTACCTTGGGATGTTAAACCCTTGTAGAGGTAGGCAACCAACTTCCAAGTTTCAAACCCGTGATGTGGACAAACATTCAATATCTCTTTAAACCTCTCCCAATATTGGTAAAGTGTTTCCCCCCGACTCTTGTGTGAAAGTTATATTTATCATCTTAAAGGAGTTTGTCATGTGAAAGGGAAATTGTTTTCTTAGAAACTGTTCTTGCAAATCATCCCATGTTCCGATGTATCCTGACCAAAGGTTCTACAGTCAAATTTTAGCTTTATCCTTTAAAGAAAAGGGAAAAAACTTTAATCGAATTATATTCATGCTGCAATTTTGGCATGTGCAAGTGTTACATACCTCTTAAAATTCCTTTAAGTGCCATTAAGGATTTTCTGATTCTAGACCGTAGATGTGGGTAAAAGTTGGATGACACATGGCTTAAAATTGAAACTTGCTGCATCTGGGGGAAAAACAATACAAGATGGTGATCCTGTCCTAGCGGGATTCATAAATTATCTGAGTGTCTTAGGATGATTAAGATCGTTATGTTGAGACTTGTTTTCTTCCTGATCAATTGGATTTCAACTCGGGCAGGTGAATTTTCATTTTGGTTCTCGGCCATTTTGACCGACCATGAAGGTGATGGAGACTCTCTATTTAATCTACCACTAGATAATCGTGACCAATGTCTCATACAACCTAAATGCAGACCATTTGCTAAAATTTAAAAATGCAAAAGAAATACTTATAAAAAGAAAAAAATAATAAACAAGTGAACGAAAGAAAAAAAATGACAAAAAAATGCAAATGTAGTGTTTAAAAAATGAGATACATAAAATACAAATAAAATAAATAAAATAAAATAAAAGAAAAATATATACAAGGATATTAAATTATTATTCTATCTACTAAATTATATTCCCCAGCAACGGTGCCAAAAACCTAACACGCTCACAAAGTGGTTCTTTTACTCCCAAGTATAAGAGTGTCGAAGTAATAAAATAACCCGATAAGACCGGGGTCGATCCACAGGGAATAAATTTAGTAAAATAAAATAATAATTTGAGTGAAAATTAAAAGACTTGATTTTTTTGAAGTGATTGGAACATTTTAAATTGAATTGCAACAATAAATAAAATAATGGGGGTTAGAGGATCCACTTTTAATATTAAATTTAGAAATCTCACTTGTTATAATATATAAATTGTCATTATTTCCCAATTAATTTATTTGAGAAATTAATTATGCCAAAACATATAAAACAAGTCATAAAGGCGGTGATAACTTTTGTCTATAACAAGTCCAGTTAGGTACTCAATTATGCCAAATAAATAAAATCAGCCATATAGGCGGAAACAAAGTTTGTCAATAATTAATCCAGAATTAAATTAAATATTAATCATTAGATTACAATTTATATATTATATATAAGTGAGATTAATCTAAATTTTCGTATTAAAAGCTTCACCTTTTACCCCCAGCAAAAAGAAATTAGCTACTCATAATTTGAATAAAAACACACATAATTTTATTACTAAAGGAAAAAGAAATTACAATAAAGTTTTTTAAAAAATAAAACACACAAGACACACTCTCCCAAATTCTACAAGAGAGATTCAGAAGAAAGTATGAAAAAAAATGCGCTGAGCATCCTCTTATTTACAGAGGATACCCAACGTCTACCATTACAATTGCAAATTACAAATGCAATTTACAATTGCAATCACTCCACCAAACATGGACAATGACTTTTACATATAATATATTTTGATTTCTTCGTTAATTTCGGTCTTGAAAATTTCAGAATTAGAAACTCTTATCAACAGTAAAGTTGTAAATCTTTGAGTCTTCTTTCATCTGGAACTGGAATCACTTCAATCCGATATCAGAGTAAAAAATTATAGCCAAAATATGAACATTGCACAGTATTGGAATTTCCGAAGTTGTATACTGTTATTTTGCCCTATTAATTTTTTGGTCTCCAAAATCCAAATGTCAAGTCCATTTTTTTAGATATGCATCCAAAGTATTATTTCACCTACATAAAAGATAGAAATCATAATAAAAATATAAAAAACATAAATTTAATTATTATTTTACAAATATGCTAAATTAAGGGGATTAATGAAACTATAAGTGTAAAATGATTAATTTCTCTTTTAATAAATGTACATTTTTTAGAATTCATCAGAATACATGTATGTTTGTTGTATAACATGTGTTGATGATGTTTTTGATGCTAAAATTGGATTTTAGGTGTATTGAAGTATTTGGAGAAAATTGGAAGTGTTTAGAATTGATTTGAAGGCAAAATTGCTCACTGTCAATATTTTACACAGGGCGACGTCACGACTCTGATCTCTGGCATCGCGACACTCAATATTCAGTGTTGCGGGCGTGACGCAGAACTCTCTCAGATTGGGCGTCGCGATGCCCAAACCTTAGCGTCGCGATGCGACGTGACCCGATGCCCGAGCTGAAACATCATTTTCTCCGTTTTGGAGTTTCCAGACTTCGATTTGGTCCTTATTTTTTCCTACAGACTCGTAACGGAATATAATTTTCCATAAAATATTTTAAAAATACACACATGCTAGATATCCATAAGGTTAGACCCACTTTCGCTGTGCGAGACACCAATCCGACCTACGGACTCCACATCCGCCCCAACAGGGACCTGATCCTGTCAACACCCCACCCGGGCCGATGTCGGGACCCGATCTTGATAGCACCTGGTGCCAAGTCCCGATTTTGTCGGCACCCGAGCCGGACCGTTGTCAGGACCCGGTCCGGCCCGGTACTGAGACTCGATCCTCAATTTTTTCTTAATTTGATTGATTTCTAATTACATAAATTTATGTACGTAACAACAACATACATATGTCATTCTCAAATCCTGTAATTGCAGGAGTTTTTGTGCACTAGGCGATATATATATATATTCTTTTTTTATTGTTGCACTATCAGTGTAGAAAAGATCCGAGATCAAAATTCCGTATTGAATGTTAATTAAGTATAAAAAAACCTTCGTGAATCTCATTTATCTCGCACATGATCCTAATTCTGTTTTTTTTTTTTTTTTTCTTTCGAAGAATATTAAATATTCACCTAAATTACACATACTTATGTATCTTGGGGCGAGTGATATTGACGATAATAAATTAAAGAAAATTTAAAAAAATAATCATGGGTGTGTTTTTGGCTTTTGGGCTCACTCCGCTTCACTTTCATAACAATCCAGATCTCTTGCTCTTATCAAAAAACCAACGGTCACTTCATTTGCATCAATAAA
This sequence comes from Zanthoxylum bungeanum, assembly GCA_019454045.1. Classification (NCBI taxonomy): domain Eukaryota; kingdom Viridiplantae; phylum Streptophyta; class Magnoliopsida; order Sapindales; family Rutaceae; genus Zanthoxylum; species Zanthoxylum bungeanum. Next base: position 55,914 of record SKCR01041274.1, read on the forward strand.
ACCCAAAAACCTCTCGTATTTAATCCAACGGTTACCATCCACTCCTTTATTTAAAGCAACAGCCTCAAAGAGAATCACAATCACTGTCACTTTCTTCTACACGTCTTTCTCCAACTTCACTATGTTTCTACTTCTGGCGATCATTTTCCATGCAGTGTTGCTAGTTGTCGGTGCCCAGAACGGCGGCGGAGGCGGGGGAGTGGCGGTGTCGACGCAGCTGTGGTGCGTTGCGAAGAACAACGCAGAGGATGCGGCGTTGCAGGGGGCGCTGGACTGGGCATGTGGGCCCGGCGGAGCCGACTGCAGCCCGATTCAGCAAGGCGGGCCGTGTTATGACCCGAGTGATGTTCAAACAATGGCTTCTTATGCTTTCAATGATTATTTCTTGAAGAATGGCTTGACTGATGATGGCTGCAACTTTGGTAACAACGCTGCTGTCACTTCTTTAAACCCTAGTGAGTGATTAACACTTTTATCTAATTGGATCTGAAAATCATATACCCTTTATCAAGCTATATTGATTGTTTAAACTAATTGGCTTTCTATGGTGACCCTTTTGAATTACTTCATCTCAGGTCGTGGAAGCTGCAAATTCCCCTCAAGGTAATGACTTTGAAACTATGCAAAACTTTTATATTTTCATTTACTTAGTTTCAAACTGTTGTGATTTGAGCTCTCTGTGGACTTGGGGAAACCTAGATCCCAAAAATGATCTTGAAAAACATACATGATATTTGTGTCAATTGTAAAGGAAGATATGTTGATGATTATTATTATTAGTTTTGGGGGGATGTATGTCCAAATGGAGCAAGAAAATGTAATGTCCCACTGAACTGCCACTGGTTTCCACTTCTTATTTCTGTAGAAAGCTGCTCTGTTGTGTTGTGAGCAAACAAAGTCCCACATTGGTTAGGAATGGGGAAGATCATGGGTATATAAGGATGGAGGCCTTTTGGGTATAGCAGGACTTAGGCCTAAAGTGGACAGAATCATACCAATGTGGAGATAGGTGGTGTCCAAGGTTCCTTACATGTTGATAGTTTACGAATAATGTTCGATTTTTCTATCAATTTATAACTTTTCGAATGTTTTGAAACAAAAGATATCTCAAAAGCATTCTTTTACAAAATCTAAATATTTTTTTTTTTTTGAAATCCTGTTCTCTAATGGGTTTGAGCTTTTGAGATTAATGGTTACTCAACATTGTTTTAGTGTCAGGATTCAGGAGAATTCCTATGTTAGAAGTTAGTGAACGTGCATTCTGTTAATTGTATTAACAGAGTACGAGATGGATCTGTGTTTTAGATACACTGACAATCATATTAACTAAATCTAACCTTGCATGAAGCATAACTTAGAACTTTTGTGATTGGTATTGACTTGATGATTCATGTAAATAACCTGAAATGAAAGAAAATGTGCATAATCCGTGGTAATATTGTGTATTAAGGTTGCTATTTGATTTAAAACTCCCGAATTAAACACCCTTTTCTGGCAATTGACATTTCTGTGAAGTTCAGAATTACACTGTTTGATAAACCATAATTGAATGATGCAGCTCATCAGTGAAGAATAGGAGTGGGAGCATTTCAAATTCAACAACAGTGGGAGTGGGGTCGGATAGTGCAGATTTGAGTGGCTGCGGTCAGATTGTTCTCACATGGTTTTGGCCCTTCATTTCCATCCACTTGTTCTTGGTAATAACACGTACATTTTGATCATTTCGGAGGGCTGCATTATTTTTGTCGCTGAAGGAAAAAAAGGCAAATGCCTTATTTTGAGATATGCATGCTTAGGCTTTTAGGATCAGTAGTTATTATTTGGTTAGATTAGGTTTAGTGAATATTTTCTGATAGTGTTATATTGAACTATTTCCATTCAATTGTTTGTTGTTAATCATCTTAGATTGCAATTATTGTCTTTCCACTGAAAGTTGTAATGGCACATTTTGCAAGATTCTAGTCCATTTTGAATATATTCATGAAGCTGAAGTCTATTTTATCTTTATTTTAATTTGCAAGGAACCTTAGCCATATGAATAACATGTTTTGCAAATTTTGACAGCTTATTTGAGACCTTGTTATTTATTTTTTTATATAAATTTAAGAGAGAGGATAAGGATAGTTAGTGTTACAAATTCATATCATTAAAAAATGGCTTGTAGAGAGAGTATCCAAGGCCAAAGGTTTATCAACCACCAAATAAGCCATACTTAATCAATATGGGACAAATGGACCATAATGAGAAAAACTAGTTATAAAGTGAAATGTTTTCGATTCCCACTAAAATAACACAAATAGACGGAGAATCGGTCTTTGAGTTGAGTAAAAACTTAGATGGGTCTTTACATATATATATTGAGTTGAGTAAAAACTTAGATGGGTCTTTACATATATATATATATTATTTCCATACATCGAATTCTTTGTGCTGTTGAATATTTTTGCCGTGTGGGGAACTTCTGAGCCCCATTGTCAACCACCGCACCCTTATTTTCCAAGCTAATTTGCCAGGATCCGAAGCTTTCAAGAAAATTCCAAATAAAGAAAAGTATTCATTAGAAAGTTTTGAAACAGAGTTAATACTTTTAACAGCTACAGAAGATGGT
>SKCR01041275.1:0-82734 GCA_019454045.1 Zanthoxylum bungeanum
GCCTCGCCCCAGACTTATACTGATGTGGGCCTCACCCCAAACTGATATGGGCCTCCCTTTAAACTGATACTAGTGTGGGCCTCGCCCTAGGACTCATCCCCAAGCTGATACTGATGTAGGCCTCTCCCCGGATTGATACTGATATGGGCATCGCCCCCAGACTGATATTGATGTGGGCCTCGCCCCCAGACTGACACTAATGTGGGCCTCGCCCCAAACTGATACTAATGTGGGCCTCACCCCCAGATTGATGCTGATGTGAGCCTCGGCCTTGGACTCATCCCCAAAACTGATGCTGATGCTGATGTAATAGTTCATTCCCGAACTGTACTGTATGAGATGGTCCATTCCTGAACCGTTACTGTGAGGTGGTCCATTCCCGAACTGTTACTGTGAGGTGGTCCATTCCCAAACCGTGTTGTGAGGTGATCCATTCCCGAACCGTGCTCCATTCTCGGAGTGTCATTTCTCGGCTTTTGTTCATTCCCGAACTGTGCTCCATTCTCGGAGTGCCATTCTTGGCTTGTTCATTCTTGAACTATGCTCCATTCTTGGAGTGCCATTCTCGGCTTGTTCATTCCCGAACTGTGTTCCATTCTCGGAGGGCCATTCTCGGCTTGTTCATTCCCGGACTGTGCTCCATTCTCGGAGTGCCGTACCTGGCAGAACTGATCTAATGTTTCCATACCCGGAGTGCCGTACCTGGCAGAACTGATCTGATACCTCCATACCCGGAGTGCCGTACCTGGCAGAACTGATCTGATGTCTCCATACCCGGAGTGCCGTACCTGGCAGAACTGATCTGATATCTCCATACCAGAGTGTCGTACCTGGCAGAACCGATACTGAACCAATGTGGGCCTCGCCCCCAAAATGCCATACCCGACAGAACTAATACTGAACCAATGTGGGCCTCGCCCCCAAAGTGCCATACCCGGCAAAACTGATGCTGATAATAATGTGGGCCTTGCCCTATGATTCATTCCTGGATTCATTCCAAAACTCTGACAGCGTGGGCCTCGACCCTAGGATTCATTCTCGGATTCTTTCCAAATTCTGACAACGTGGGCCTCGGCCCTAAGATTCATTCCCGATGCTGCTGACAATGTGGGCCTCGACCCTGGGATTCATTCCGGATTCTACTGATGTGGGCCTCGACCCTGTGATTCATTCCCGGATTCATTCCAAAACTCTGCTGATGTGGGCCTCGACCTCGGGACTCATCTCCAAACTGAAACTGATATGGGCCTCAACATTGGGACTCATCCCCAAACTGAAACTGATATGGGCCTCAACCCTGTGATTCATCCCCAAACTGAAACCGGTATGGGCTTCAACCCTGGGACTCATCCCCAAAACTACTACTCATATGTTGCTGATTCTGGTTGGCTTGTCTTTGCCGCTTTCTCTTTTTCTTCTTTGAAACCTGTGAATACAAAACAAAACAAACACAAAAAAAGAATGCAAAATATGTTACGTGTATGCATGCATGCATGAATGAATTTCCTATTCCGCTGGGTTAGGTCTTCCCCCAGTTCTCCAAGTGATGGCCCAGTCTTCTCTCTGGTCTCATCCCTCAATTTCTTGTCATTCTTCTTATTCACGGGGTGGTAGACTGGTCGCTCCCAGTCTTAATTTAGCTTTATGTTCTCCGCTGTTTTGTGCTTGATCAAGATGAACCACATGGTGGGGCCTTCCATATCATCATACTATATCACATGCTACGAAATAGTCCCAATAGTTATACATATTATCGTCCTCAGGGAATGTCCAGTAATGAAACCAGAGAACATTCAAAACACTCAATGCAACTCAAATCTGAGTTTTTGAATAAATGATCTATGCCAGACTCAAAGTGTGTGTGTGCAAAGGTTCCTTCGAGGATTCATCCCCAGGTAAGCCAACTCAATGATTTCATCAAACAAAACTAGGATCGATGGGTCAAACAAACCTAGATGTCTCAATTAAGCCTGCAGTTGCTCTTATGTGCTCAATGTGGTATGATTTTCTTTCTCTTTTCTCTTGTCTCTTTCTTTTCTCTTTTCATTTTGAACTTCTTCTTTTTTCTCTTATTTTTTTTTCAACACACCTACCCTTAAGGTAGCATTTCTCCTCATGGTGGTCCTAATACTCGCCCATGGGTAGCTTCACGCTTATCGGTTATAGGTGGTTCAATTCTTTTCTTCAAAGACTTTTCATTCATTTTCAACCATACCACACATCATAACATAAGCAAATCAAGATAGACATCTAAGCAAACGGTCATTCACCGACCTATGATTTCTTCAACTAGTCACTTTGCTAACTACTCAGGTTTTCACTGCTAATAACCTGTAGTGAAGTGCTTACGAGTCTAACATAGATTAATCATTCAAAGTATCAGATAAAAGCACATCAAGAGTTTATCGTTTCTAAGATTTCACCCTAAAGCAAACGATTTCATCATTGGACTTATGTCTAACTATTAGGGACTAAAAACAAACAATTCTTTTTCTTTTTTTCTCTTCTTCTTTCTTTTTTTCTTTTTCTCTCTTTTTTTTTTCTTTTTCTTTTTTCCGAAGGCCCCCCCAATGGTCTTTCTATCCTTGCCGTGAGGTTTTCTGTTTCTCGATTTCCTTTTCCCCGCTATCCATGTTTGTTAAACTCCTCTTGAATAACCCTTTTTTTTCTCTAACCCAACGGATATCTATGATGGCTTTTAAGACACAGAGGGTTAACATGATGCATGTACGCATGAGATGCATGCGACATATGAGATATAATATGAATGTGGTTATCAAAAGCATAAAGGGGCAACTTCTATAGGATATACAACTATGGTTCTCATGCGAGTTTATGACAATGCCTTTGATTGAACTCCCTCAACCCACTATAGAAACGGTCAACTAATGCACAAATCATACACATCACAAGACATGATTTCGGGGCCAATTCTCTTATGTCCCAGTGGAGTCGCCAGACTGTAGGACACAGAACCTGGGCGACGCTGTTTCTAGGCTCGCGGGCTGCAGGGTTTGTTTTGTTTTGAGGGAGGGTTTTGGTCAGTGGCTGAAGGTTTGTTAGGCGTGGAGTGCTTGAGGGGCAGGTGGCTTGAAGGGGCTGTTACGTGAGGCTTTTAGGTGGCTAAGTGGCGGCTGGTTTATTGATGAGGTAAGGTGCAGGTGGCTAAGTGGCGTCTGGTTTGTTGATGCGGTGAGGTGTGGTCAAAGGGGCTGATTTGAAGGAGGGCAGTTGAGTGTGTGCGCTGATGATGCTTGGTGAAGCGGTGAGGTTCTTTGTGAGGGCAGTTACGTGGGCTGTGGACAAGGGGCAGGTGTGCTGGTGATGCTTGCGAGAGGGAGGGGGTGAAGGTAGTGCGTGAAGTTGGAGAGAGGGCTGGTGCGTGGCTGAGGGTACGCTGATGACTGCTTATGCGTGAGTGTGCTCGGCTGAGGGTTACGTGATAAGGCTGAGGGTTTCAGGCAGTGGCGCGATGAAGGCTAGGGGGAGCGGGGGCTGTGAGTGTTTGATGGTTCCAGGGTGCGTTGTTGGTGTAGATTTAGTGATGAGTTAGAGAATGGAGATGATGGTTGATTGAAGGTGGTGAAGTGTTTTAGGAAGCCATGGACGAGAGATGGAGAGGGTCAATCCGGGAGTTGAGAGAGGAGAAGCTAGGGTTTTGTCGCTGCGGTATGAGTCAGAGAGTCTGGAGAGAGAGCAGCCAATGGATTTTTTTTATTTTATAGTGAGAGGGTAGAGTTAGGGTTTTCATGACTTTTGAAAGGAAACAAATAAAATTATTAAGGGAGGGATGGTGTATTTTAGGTGAGTGAATCATTTAAATTGGTGAGTGATTTATTAAAGTTAGGAATGAATTGATTTATTTAATTTTGATATTAGTTTTAATTTAATTTAAATTTAATTTGTTTTAATTTAATTTAAATTGGAATTAATTTGATTTAGCTTAAATGGATTTTAATTTGATTTAGTTTAATTTCAATTTAGTTATTTAATTTAATTTTAATTATTTTTTAATTCAATTTAATTTGTGACATATATTTTAAATGTTTTAATTATTTAATTTGTGAGATGTGATTTAATGGGTTTGGTGTGTTTTAAAATAGAGGTCCAACAAGCGAACCCGAAGCGAAACAAGCGAGTTAAATCCGACCAAAATATCAATTTCCAACTTTACCCTTCCGACGTCCGTTTCCCGCGGCTTTCACAATCAAAGAGGTAGCGTCTCCATACGAGACTCATCATCGGGACTTATATGTAAAAATGCAGTGTCTACACTCCGGCTTCAAGTATGTTTGTCATAAACATGTTCGCTATTAGTTTCAAAATTGGATTTTTTGATACTAGATGTGGTACATAGATATGTACTGTTGTGCAGAATCTGCTGATTAGCAGGATACTGACTTCAGTTGAGATCGATCTGTGAATCAAAAACGAGACGAGAGTCGCTGTTTTAACCGTAGAAACCTAAGTTTAGGAACTACCCTTCGGGTATGTACTTAAATTAGGAAACTGTTATAATGTAACTAGTTTGACTAGAAACATTATCTCTATATCAGAGTATAACTCGTTGCGGGTATACCTTTATATTCTAGAACACTAAAGTGTTTCATTTTATAAAGATAATATTAATATAAGCACATTAGATGTGAATAACAGTATTTATATTTACAATATAAATGAATCTCAAACGTATGACATGACAAACAAATAGCTCAAACTGAATTAATCAGATGAGACTTATTTGTGGCATTGTTGTCTGGGACACATTAACAATACTCGTATATCCACACTTTTGAAGAGTGGGTACTAGGACAGATTTGATTCAAGTCAAATAATGTCTACGAATCTAGTTTATTAGGCAAAATGCCTAAAACACCTTTTACTTGGTAAAAGTACAAGTGCCATCGATCTGTTAGCCCTCGTTCATAGTGACGTAAGTGGGCCCATGTCTAGCTAGGCTAGAGGAGAATATGAATACTTCGTAACCTTTACGGATGTGGCATCGCGTTATGGTTATGTGTTTCTTTTGAAACATGAATCGGAAACTTTTGATAAATTCAAAGAGTTTCGACACGAAGTAGACAAACAGATCGGCTAAAGTATTAAACCGTCACGGTTAGACCATAGTGGAAAATACTTAAGCAATAAATTTCTCGATTACCTGAAAGAGTATAGTATTCTTTCACAGTGGACTCCTCCTGGAACACCTCAATTTGACGGTGTGTCCGAACAGAGAAACCGAACCTTGTGTGACATAGTAAGGTTACTGATGAGTCACTCTGAGCTACCATTTTCCTTCTAAGGATACGCATTAAACAGTGCAAGACTTATTTTGAATAAGGTTCCATAAAAATCTGTTTGACAGACTTCATATTAGATATGAACAGGAAAGAAACCGGGTTTTCTTATTCATGAAGATTTGGGAATGTTGGGCATATGTTTGGATGATACCAAACTAGAACCCAAATTGGATAAGTGCCTAATTTGTAGGTTATCCTAGGGTAACCAAAGTATAGTACTTATACAAATCACAAGAGAACAATGTAATTGTTGCTCGCCAAGGGTTTTCCTAAGAGGAATACCAATATGCAGTGGTAAGTAGGAGGAAAGTAAAACTCGATGAAATTCGGAGTAATACTGTTCAAGGCACTGAATCCTTAACGGAACACAAACAGTTCATCAGGGATGAAACTGTACCACAATCTTCGAATACACAAGAACCGCGTAAGTCGGAGAGAGTCAGAAAACAACCTAGGAGGTATGGGTTTCTGATCTCACCTCATTAAGATGTCAATCTTATTGAGGAATACGAACTGGTTACGTATGAGGAAGTGATACAATGTATCGACTCCCTATAATGGCAAAGTGCCATGATGTCCGAAATGGATTCCATGCATACCAACCAAGTTTGGACACTGGTTGATGTACCGGAAGGCATTGTGCCTATTGGTACTATATGTGTCTTCAAGGAAGACAAACATGGATGGCAACATACCAACGTACAAAGCTAGGCTTGTAGCGAAAATGTATCGTTATCAACATTGTGTCGATTACGATGAAACCTTTTACTCGTTGCCATGGTTAAAATCCATTTGGATAATGCTTGCTAATGCTGCATGTTTCATTTATGAAATGTGGCAGCTGAACGTCAAAATCACTTTCCTTAAACGAAAACCTTTTGGAGGATGTTTATAACATCCTGACGGTTTTGTCGTACCAAAACGAGCAAACAAGGTTTGCAAGTTAATTTGATCTATTTATGGATTGAAGCAAGCATTACGTTCTTGGAATTATCATTTTGATGTAATCATAATGGTATATGATTTAATTCAAAACGAAAATGACTCTTGTGTATATAAGGAGATTAGTGGGAGAGCACTGATAGTGATTGTCCTAAATAATGATGATATATCATTTCTTGGAAATGATATTCCCAAAATATGATCGGTGAAAGCTTGGCTTTCAAGAAAAATTCTCCGTAGAATACTTGGGAGAGACAACCTTTATTCTAGGAATAAGGATCTATTGGGATAGATCTAAAAGTTGTTGGCACTCTCCGAGAACTCGTACATTGAAATACATGTACGCGACCTGGTGTCTCATATGCTTTGAGCATATGGAGTCACAATCAGGCCAATCCAAGTGATAGTCACTGGATTGATGTTAAAAACATCCTTAAGTATCTTAGATGAACTAAGGATGCTTTCTTATGCTATGGAGGAGGAGAACTTGAAGTGACTGGGTTCACTACTGCAAGTTTCCAAATCGACAATAACGACTATAAGTCGTAATAAAGGTATTATATAGTTTGAATAACGGAACAGTGAGCTGGAAATCTTCCAAACAAGATTCTGTTGCCGAATAAACAACAAAAGCGAAATATTGCTGCAGCTGAGGCAGCAATAGAAGCGATTTGGATCTTAATAATCCTAATCAGATTAGGTGTAATTCTGTTAGCGGCTGAGCTAGGCTACAACACAGGCTAAAGAATTAATGGTCTCATCAACGATCCAAGTATATACTTCAACTATTCATCTGATTCGTTCGGATCGTGCATCGTGGCGATGTGATGATCGTATAAATCGCATCAGATGATAACCTTGCAAATCCGCTGACGAAAGCAGTTTCTCAGCAGAAGTTTGAGCGACCCTAGTTAAAGTGTAGGACACTTGAGTGCTTGGCTATAGGTTAAGTGGGAGATTGTTGGTCAATTATGACCCATAGCATCACTATTTGTACAGATCATGGTGTTGTTGTACAAATTAACTATGTGACAAAGGAAATTGCTCTTTTATCATTTGTAATTGGATTACCAAGATACAAAAATGATAAAAGTCCATATGATTAATCCGGATTGATAAGATATGAGACAGTATCAATCCATGAAGGTTTAATCATTAAAACATCCATAGTCGTAGTATTATCGAGATTGGACATCGATAATGCGGAATAGACTAGTATTGCACTTGTGCGTGTTATGGGAGCATAACGGCATAGTTCTCATTTATTTAAGTATTGGATACTCATGCAAGTGTGATAGGAGGTTGTGATTACCGATGGTACTTAAACAGCTTCGCTCTGGATAGACCCCTCGGAATTCCATTGGTAGTATGACTATATGTCTATGGAAGTCCGAATCAGGGTAGGTGTATTTGGTCTTAACCTGAGACTTGCATTGCTAATACTTGCGACAATCAATATACTTTGGTTTTGGTCGTCTAGGTCTTTAACAGGTTCTGTGTACGACTCTTCTGGGTATATTGAGAATCGTAGTGTATTGGGTGTGATGTCAAGATTGAAGTATCACTTCAGTCATATGGAGATGATAGTCACGTAGGATACGGAACTGGTGCTCTTATATGCTGCAGCTATCGTGATAATATGATTAGGTCATGTTTATTCGATTATAGAGACTAGTTACCAGAGATCCGATATGTGCTTCGTACGGGGCAGACACAATTCCAGCCCCAGGCCTAGCACATGACATCTGATATTGGATCGCAATACGCAATACTACGTATACTACGCCTGATATAGATTACATATTCCTTTAAGAATATTTCTGGAGAATTAGGTAGGCACAGTGATTTTCTAAAAGCCAACTATGTCTTGTAAATCGGTAAAAATGTAGTACTAGGTACGTACGTATTCGTATAGTCCGACGACCAGATTTACTGCCAACATATCCGAGGATCTCATGGGTCGCTTCCCGAAGATTCACCGATGACGTATGACTCAGACATAATTAATCTGGGATTAATTATTAGAGAGAGAAAATTAATTTAGGATTAATTGCAGAGATATTTTATCTGGGATAAAATACTATTTAAAGAGAGAGAACGATTAATTTGGAATTAATCGATAAAATAATATATTTGATATATTATACGAAATTAGATTTCGACACGGAATTAAAATTGGATTTTAATTCGGGCGAACGAGTTAATTTAGAATTAATTCGCTAGCGACGTGAATAGTAATTTTGCTATGCTTAATTATTTAATTAAATTTGATTTAATTACGTCGTAACAGAAAATTCATTAATTCAAAATTAGCGAATCTGAGCCCGAGAGTGTTTGCGGGACTACTCGCATTTTGAATCAAGTGGGGCCCATAAGTCACATCACGCGTCACATCATTAGTCACTCAAGTGATGTGATGCATGTCACTTTTGTGATTGATGGGAGTTGTTGAAAGGCTTAAATGCCTTGTACCATTTTGGAAAGTGGTAAGTTGTATTAGATTTTTGAAATCCAAAAACACAACTTCATCTTCCTTCATCTCTCTCTCTCTCCCTCACACGGCTTGGAAGCCATTTTTATCTCTATTTTTCTTCAAATGTCGAGAGCAACAAGGAGAAGTAAAAGGGGAATTTTGTTGCAATTTTCTCCATTGCTAGCACATTAAAGGGTTATTCAAAGGTGATAGGGAAACCCATCTATGAGCTTGGAATCCACACACAAAGCTTGGAGCTTGGATATCAAACATGAAGCACAAAAAGGAGGCATGGTCGAGAGCTTCAATGAGCAGAAATTTTGTTTGTGTTCTTCGCATCGCAAAGCCGATCAAAGTGAGTATTTCCGCAACTTTACTTTGATGTATTCACACGTTTATATGCTTAATTTGATCTTGGTTTGACCTAGAAAACCCAACAATGCCATCATCCTATGATGCATAAAATTGACTAGACATTCTAATCAATTTCTCTTTCGACAAAGGAATCATTATTTATGAAAGATGAATATTATATACATTAGACACAATAACTGTCAAATAGTTATACTAACTGTCATACAGATAGTCTCACTGTGTCCTTTATTAGATCATATCTAATGCACGACTAATGAGGGCATCTCTCCAGTCTCTTAGTTTTATATCAAATATAAAAATTTATATCGAATATAATAGAGACCACTCCCATTGTTTTCATGGAGAAAATAAGACTCAGGTAAACCTTTTACCTCATAGTTTAATAACAACTTTCCATTTCTCACTTGTTATTCGCCGATGATAGTTTAATTTTTTCCAGGGCTAAGGTTGCCGATTGTCGAGCTTTGAAGAAAATTTTTGATAGGTATTCAGCGGCTTCAGGACATGTCTTCAATTATGATAAGAGTTCTATGTTTTTTAGTAGCAAAACCAAGTTAGTGCAAATGGAGGCAATCAAGGATATATTCGGGTTAAGAGTGGTTTCAAGACATGAGAAATATTTAGGACTTCCTGCGATGATTGGAAAGAAAAGGTCGAGCTTCTTTAATGAGATAAGGTTGAGGGGTTATAGGAAAAATTACGGGATGGCAGTCTAGGTTGTTTTCGAGTGGGGGGAAGGAGGTCCTTATTAAAGCAGTGGCCCAAGCTATACCGGCATATGCTATGAGAGTGTTTAGATTACCTCAAGAGGTTTGTGATGATATCCAGAAGGAAATTTCAAGATTTTGGTGGGGGTCAAACAATCATAAGAAGAAGATACATTGTGTTAAATGGGAAAAATTATGTGTGGCTAAAACTCGGGGAGGCTTGGGGTTTAGAGATCTGTCTTCTTTTAATCAAGCCTTGGTTGCGAAACAAGGGTGGAGAGTAATTCAGGAGCCAAACACTTTGGTAGCTCGCGTTTTGAAAGCAAGATACTTTGCAAATTCAGATTTTCAGAGAGCAAAATTGGGGTCTAATCCTTCCTTTATATGGCGGAGTATCCTTTGGGGTAAGAAACTTCTTGATAAAGGGCTGCGTTGGAGAATAGGTAATGGGCAGAAAGTTAAGATTCTGGAAGATAAATGGATCCCCAAGCCAGGGATTTTCAAACATGTCATGCCTTCTAGAATTAGGGAAGGGGCTTTGGTTGCGGATTTTTTGGTTGGAAATAGATGGAATGGAGAATTGATTAAAAGGAGCTTTCACCAAGTTGATGCTGAGGAAATTATGAAAATTCATCTTCCAGGCGAGCCGAGAGAAGATCATCAGTTGTGGCACTTTGACAAAAGAGGTGTGTATTCGGTGAGAAGTGGGTATCAACTGGCGTGGAATGATAAGAAGAGCCATGAGCCTTGTAGTTTGGAGGGAGGGGGAAGCTTTTGAAGCTTATTTGGAGCAGCTTTCTTCCCCCAAAGACCAAAATTCTGTTGTGGAGAATTGCTGAAAATCTGCTACCTACAGCAGAAAACCTTTGGAAGAGGAAGATGCTGCTTGATCCATCATGCTCTTGATGTGGTGACTGTTGCGAAACCACCTCCCATGCTCTGTTTCAATGCAAGTATGCTCGCAAAATCAGGAAGTTATCTCCATTTTTCTCAGTTGTTAGAGCAGCTGGGATGGCAAATTTACTGACAGTGCTTACTGAAGTGAGGATGCTTGGGGGTGAGGAAGAAGTTGAATTATTTAGAGCTTTATGTTGGGTGGTCTGGCAGGCTCAGAACTTACATTTATTCAAAGGTAGTGTGGAAGACCCGGTTAGGTCCTTAGCAAAAGCGGAATCTATGGTGGACTCGTGCAATCACTTGTCAGTTACGGATTTGAAAATCTCTAGTAGGCTATCCATTAATGGTGACCGAACCTGGAAGCCTCCCCCGGCAGGTTGGGTTAAATTGAATACAGATGTGGCAGTTGACTTTTGTACTTGTAAGGCTGGGCTGGGAATTGTGTTTAGGGACTCAGACAGGAATGTATTGTGTGCAGCGGTAAAGAACATCGAGTTCATTGGGGACGTCCAAGTGGGGGAGACCGAAGCTATCAAGTTTGGTCTCCAAGTTGCAGAAGAGTTGAATTTTCGTCGCTTGGTGGTGGAATCTGATTGCATTCAAGTTGTGGATTTGATTCATAACAGGAAGGGCACGTTGACAGAAACTTTGTGGATCATTAATGACATTATTGCTAAGCTAGCTAGGTTAGATAACCATTATGTTTGCTACGCTTCTCGTTTTTGTAACGTTATTGCTCACGCTTTAGCGAAAGTGGCAACTAATATTTGTTACCCTGTTATTTGGAAAGACAACTTTCCTCCAAATATTAGGTGTATTCTCACCTCTTTGTAGTAATGATAATTCTTTTCTCTCAAAAAAAAAAAAAACTTGGGGGTGCTAAAAAAAAAAAAAAGTAAGATGGGATGAGATAACAAACGAAACATAATTTTAATGAAATTAGATAAAATTAAACGAACGTGAATGAATTTTTTTCTAAAAAATAATGAAATTAGATTTTTTCTAAAAAATAATGAAATTAGATCAGAATAATTTCTTATTTTAATAATATAAATAAATTAGGATTGAGATGGACAAATCTCCCCCATTACTATCCTAAAGCAATTTAACTTGAAAAATTCTACGGACATGGAATATTTATCAATAAATTTAATAACATCAAACGTGAAAATCCCCACGGGAAAAACAGCCCTGGTTGACGCACGTGCGACATATAATAACGACGCGGCGGCGCGGAACCCAATCCTCCACGTGTTGCTTCAGTTACATTAGAACAACTTCTGGTTCTATGATCACAATTCACGGCTCCAGCCCCAAGTTGTTGACGAATTTGATATAAAAATGGATCCATCAGACTGGGACGATTTTATCAATTACGGCTTCATTGATCAAAACGCATCTCTCGATTTCTCCTGGCCCGACCAACGGTACCCTTTTTATTTATATATTTATTTATTTATTTATCAAATTTCACGCTGTTGGTTGAATTTATTTTCCGTTTAAACGAAAAATCAGTTGCAGCAAGGATAATGATATTTCATCTACTGGGGTTGTTCCGCAAGAAAATGAAAATACGCGTAAAAGGTAATACTTTTTGTTTTTATTTATGTACAGAACAAATGGGTTTATTTATTTATTTTTTGTGAAATTAATTATTGTGTCAATGCTGTGCAGGGCGCGAAGTGATTCCTGCAGTAGGCCAGGGACCAAAGCATGCCGTGAGAAATTGCGGAGAGAGAGATTAAACGACAGGCATGTATTGTTTCTTGTTCTTTTATATATATATATATATATATATATAGTTAGAATTTAAAGAGGGATTATTCTGGACTAGACTTGGCTAAAGGAGGTAGACTTGTTGAGATGGGAATTTTGAAAGATTAGGTTTTGTGTTTGATTTGTGAAGGTTTCTCGATTTGAGTTGTATATTGGAACCTGGGAGACCAGCTAGAACTGATAAACCGGCCATACTTGACGATGCAATTAGAGTGTTGAATCAACTAAGAACAGAGGCTCAGGAGCTCAAAGAAACCAATGAGAAGTTGCATGAAGAAATTAAGAGTTTGAAGGTTAGTTTCTTTAGTTATCATTTGCTCTTTTTTCTTGATTGGGAGAACTTAGCTGCGTTACTTATTGTTGTGCTAAAATGCTTTCATGCTTGCCAAGTTAGTTACCATCTCCATTTTTATGCATTTTCTACCGTGGATTTAACTTGGATCATTCATATGTACATGTTTGTGACTGATTATCGAAGCAACTTATTGTTTGATTTGATAATGGTGTAATGACTTACAGAACAACTGTTCTATTCTTTCATGAAATTGTGGGAGTTCGCATACTTATAAACATATTGATTGTAGATCGAGTTTGTCAAATTTGGATTTAGATTTCACTAGATTAGCACCAAATTATACTTTTTAATAATCTTATGTGGATATTTGTAATTGTGAAAATTTTGGGCATCTAAGTAAAGAATCTAAGGAGACATGCATTTTGGTGAATGAACTTGGGGAGTCAAAAAGGAAGAGATGCATAAATTTGTGACGACCCAATAGCAATATTAGATTTAAGATGACATTGCAGGAAGTGATAGAGAAACTAGTCGACACTTCTGATTGTAGAATTCCATAGATATATGAGGTCATAACGAAACCAGGATTTAGACAATTCAAGATTCCTTACTGTTGAGGTAAGAGTGCCAATATAGATATAAAATGTAACTAACAAAATAATATGAACTTTGAGATTTAACATGGTCTGACAATTTGCATATGTCCACGGACTTACGGTGAAAAAAATATTGTCAATATGAATAAAATAGGATATTTCGAGAATACTGCTCCTTCACCTTCTCCGAAGCCCTTGACACCTAATTATACTCTCTACTCTTGAGAATAAAAGCCAAGAGAAAGAGAAACAAAAAGCTCTAGGCTTGGTGTGTCTTACAAGTGAAATGAGCACATCTATTTATTTCTCCATGTTGTTGCTTTTACTCCAACGAACTGGAATCAATGCTTGGTTTAGTACTCTGTATGGAGTACTTGTATGATTATGTACATGTCTAGGAGAGTTCAGTCAATGCTCAAAACTTATTTTATTTTTTCCTCTAAAGAGGGTCTGGGTTTAGTGAGACCCTCCTGACCCCACCAATCATTCATGATAACTTTTGCTGGTTTACTTTTTCGCACATACAAGAACCTGCATAATCTTTCATGTTTATAAACCAGATGTATCATGAAAGGACCAAACACATTGATGTCCAGGTACATTTCATCGAAGATGTGATAGTACAAGGCCTTATCACAGTTGAACGGATTGCTTCAATAGATAATCCTGTAGACATTGTAACCAAGCCAATTCTTACAAACAAGTTCAAGCTTTGTCTAGACTTGATTAGAGTGCACAGTAGATGAGAAGCATGAAGAGAGCAGTGGATAAGAAGCATGAAAAAGAGCAGTTGAAGGAAAGTTATGAAAAATATATGCCACAGTGGAGATTTGTAAAAATTGTGGCTCAGATTGTCTTTGGTTTGGTAAAATGCATGGCTAACTGGCTAAGTTGGTTACCGAATTTTACAACTATGAAGTCATGGCTTAGATTTTCTTGGGTGGTAAAACCCATAGCCAACTTTATTATACAATTCTACGATAAAGGTGTGACGTAGATTGTCTTTGGATGGTAAAATGCATGAACTTGGTTACCTAATTCAACGTCTAAAGCCATGGAGTTTTACTGTAAATATGTGCACTTATTTCACTTGTAAGACATACCAAGCCTTGGAGCTTTCGCTTTTCACTTGGCTTTCATTATTAGAGAGAGTACAAGTGGGTATAAAGGTTTTTTTGGGAAAGTTAGCGTGTCTAAGGGAATATATTCATGTCCGGGACATCCATAAATTTGAAATTAACTTTTTCTTAGGCATACAACTAACTTATTTTGAAGACATCCTTACAAAGAGGGGAAATGATGGTGCGTGCTTGTTTCTCCTCTATTAGAAAGTTTCTTCTTGCTAATTGTTTTCTGTTGTCATATTGGATTCGCACATTTTGTTTGTATCCATGCAACAGAATTGAAATGTTCTATATAGGAGTGATCTAGTTTGTAAGCCTGTGTGCTATCTATCTTGTAGGGTTTAATTTGTGTTTGTTTATGTAATACTATCCTACTTTATGGCGATGGCAGTGTCACTCAAAATTAATAATAAAGGATATATAGTACTTAAATTGCTTGAGTTATGTTGAGTTATTTCGGGTTTTGTCACGTGTGGTGTGTCCAATTAATGCAAATGATATTTTAAACACTCCTTTATGTTTGAGATTGCACTGCTAAAGAATTTAGTACCATCTATGTTAACTTTTCATCCTCTACAACAGGCTGAGAAGAATGAACTTCGCGAAGAGAAACTCATGCTAAAGGCGGACAAAGAGAAGATAGTGCAGCAGTTGAAAGTTATGGTCGTTCCTACAGGTGGGTATGTGCCTAGCCACCCAACGGCATATCATGCTGGGTTGAATAAGATGGCAGTATATCCCAGTTATGGTTTGATGCCTATGTGGCAATATTTGCCTCCATCTTCGCATGACACTTCTCGTGATCATGAGCTCAGGCCCCCGGCAGCCTAGGGTGATAAATAATTTTTTTCCACCTTTTTATCAATCTCTCTCTCTAGTATAGTTTTTTTTTTTTTTTTTAACTCACACCCATGAGTCCATATGGGGACTCGAACTCACAACTTCAAGTTTACATTAAGGGCATAAAACCACCAGGCTTCTAGCGTTAGTGGCCTCTCTCTCTCTAGTTAGTTGCAACTGTCAAAATAATTTTCAGACGCTTTGTTTATTGCCTTCCGGATATTTTGTTTGAGCTTCAAGGTGTAAATGCTGCTACTGATTTGACTCGAATGATTCTTTAATATAGCTAGCTATTGGCAAATGAAGGCAAGTGTTAACGAGAAATGCATCATAGCTCTGTCTTTACTACTAGTTGTGTATTTATTAGACATGGTTTGATTAGTTCCTTGCTGCAATAAACATAGGGCTATTTTTTTTTGAATTACAATTCTACAGATATATAATCTGAAATCTACTGGGATATTCAATACATATAATTATCGCACACCCAGACATCTACGTCTACTAATAGACGAGCCCTAACCGGAAATATAACCGAAAATATCTATTCTCACTCAAATAATCGGGGAGAAATCTACTCTCCAATCCTAATTTTTGGGATTGGAGACAAGAGTCCTAGCAAAGTCCCTGCTGGGACTTGGGGGAGAACATGTGTTACATAGGGCTATTAGCATCATATAAGTGATGGGTAATTTTTATAATTTTCCCCTGAAGTTTAGGGCTGTTTTAGGTAGATAGAAAAGATGATGTAATTATCATCTACCTCCCCTGTAGAATCACGACGTAAGGCAGCCGTTTGGTGGTCGAGGGTATATTAGTAACTTTGCCAAGTTTTGAAACTTTTGAAAATTTGAGCATGATCTAATCAAAATTATGTGCATGTCAGAGCTTTTCTACAAAACCTAATAAATCTAATCTATATAATTATTGGATAAAACACACTTAGCTAAGTTATGTGTTGCTAAGTTACATGTCCGCGGCTTAAATTGGACTTAATGATGATAGGCATGAGGCCAATTTCGATCAATCAATTTCCTCAAGGCTCCAAGATCTATTTAATAAAAGATCCACCACATTACATGCAATCGACTTAATGATGATAGGCATGAGGCCAATTTCGATGGTCAAACACTCTAATTTCAACAACAAATCAATCGATTTCCTCAAGGCTCCAAGAAAATTAACTGACGGCAAGGGAGGTGTTTGCTAATTACGTCATCTTTTCTATCTACTTGTAAATATATCAAACCTCAGGGGAGGTTTCTAAAACTTACCCGTGATGGAGTGATCTAGAAAGTGATGGTAGACTTCAAATTGAAAACATCAGTAGATTATAATGTGATTCAAAAAAGAAAAGAAAAGAAAAAATCAATTTAATTTCTTTAGAAGTAAGCGAGACAAATCAGTGGTATGCTCAACACCACCTAACATTGATTTTAGAGCGCAAATTCACCGAATAAACATGAGAAAGAAATTTTGTGTGTTATGGGAAAGCCCTAAACCCTAGAGCTAGCTTTTATGAATTCGCCAAATCAGCATTGATTTTCATTTATTAATCTGATTGAAATTATACTATTAGCCAAGTATGTTGTGTAAAGTATAATTTGAATTCGACAGGATAATGATTTTCTTTTGAGAGATGTTTCCTCTCACACAAAATATCTCAAAATAGAATAGTCAATTAGAGAGTGATGGTAATAAATTCAAATCCTACTAACTAACTAAACAACACTTCATAATGATGATGCAAAATAAAATGAATTTTAATGAATCTGTTATGTATTAAAGACAGACATTTGCATTTATTTCAAACTAATATGTCTTTTGGCAACACATGTATTTTTATGTCAACAGTGTCAAAACAGTTTGCCTATTAATAACTGTTTTGTCAATAGTTGCTATGGGAATTCACGGATCGGGTTAGGTTTTTCAAATTTTGCGAAACTTGAACAGTTCAGTCACACGAGTTGATAAACCAGAAAATTGAGTATGGAAACCCGAGCGGGTCGGGTCACGAGGGTCAGAGAAATTTTTTTATTTTTTATTTATTTTGAGACATAAATACTAATTATTTTATGTCCCGAAACTTATCATACATAAAAAATTTCAAGATAAAAAAGTAATAAACAACTAAAATAATAGTAAAAACTTTAAAAAAATAATAAAATTTCTAGAAAACTAATAAAAAATTATTTTATTTCAATTTCATAATATATTTTAGAACCCACCC
Organism: Zanthoxylum bungeanum; assembly: GCA_019454045.1. Taxonomy (NCBI): domain Eukaryota; kingdom Viridiplantae; phylum Streptophyta; class Magnoliopsida; order Sapindales; family Rutaceae; genus Zanthoxylum; species Zanthoxylum bungeanum. Next base: position 17,556 of record SKCR01041275.1, read on the forward strand.
GGATCGGGTCGGGTCGAGTCGGTCATGATTTGAATTTCAACTCCCCAATTGCAACTTGAACAGAAATAACTGTAAAAACAATTATGTTTGAATTTCAAATAATAAGCCAATATTTCAAATTCCTTTCAGGGGCAACGCCCCTGGGGAGTACTGTCATCTCGAGCTAACCGGACAACTCAACCATCAATGCGTCACCGAAACGATAAATATTAAATATATATATATATATATATCATTGATGATGTTCGTGATATTTTAATGCATTAGAGTTCATGGTTTTTCCCTAGTGACAACACTTTTAAAATTTAAAATTGCGAGAAGGTGCACACGAGAGACTTAGATTATATATATATATATACACACACACACATATTCATATACATATACATATACGTATCCATATATACATACACACGCCCCCCAATCTACACGGCCAATCAATTCTTTAGAATCACTATGCTTGGATTTTGTTTGCATCCAATAATAAGACAATAAAACGAGTAATGAGAAGTGAAAGCAATCTTTCGAGTATTGTTATGCTATATTCTTGTTTTGTTTTCTATTGACACTATAAACAGATAAGAAATTTCTCTGAGACTGACTGGTTTCAGTAAGGTAAAGAAATCAAAAAGGCTGTACATAGGAAGGTCTAACCTGAAGCCAATAGCCAAAGCATAATGAGAGATGATGTTACAATTGTAAAACAGCAGCAGATAGCCAAGCCAACGGACGTTTGATATTTTTGACATTCATTCTGTACACTGCAATGTCCCAAATCATAAAAGTATAGAGTTGTGATGCCAGCTGAGGCAGACGCAGCTGCCAGGGATAATATCGCTGTCACCTGTAACAATTTAATATAGGATTTAGTTTTAAAAATGACCATAAAGACACAAAACTAATTAGGATTTCATGTAACAGCCAGGACACATTAAAGAGTTATAGACGCTGACCCAGTCTCCAACTACAAAGAGGCTGATCAAAACAGGACTACGGAGGACCTTCTTTTGAACTATAGCATATGCGTCTATTAAGGCAAGCCCAAAGCTCCAGATGACTTGCAAACCCATTGCAGCAATCAGGTAGCTGCAGAAGGCACATGGTCTTCAGCATAAATTTTTTCACACTATAAAGCTGTAAAAAGTAATAAATCGGTCATCCTGAAGAGTATCGTCTCTATGTTTAAAGTACCCTCACTAAATATATTGATACCAATAGCAGAGTAAATAAACAATGATCGAACTGAACAAGGAAAGGTTGAGTACCTATAATTTATTAGTTTTATCCTGTTTTGCTGAGGATGGGTTTATAAACACATTGAATAAATAAATGAATGGTCATAAGGATTATAAACATATGTTTTGGAAACATAGAGGTAGCAGAGGTAAAAACAGTAGCTATAAAAGATAATAACTGAAGGCACCAGAAGAACAAGATAGAGCACAACCACAAGAAAAGGATATAGCAGCACTAATGCTCTAAGTATACTCCATGAAACATCATTCAGTAGATGTCCAATAAGAGTCAACTACGCGATGTGAAGTCTCAAACTAAAAAGCCCTTTTGCAGGAGTCAACTCAGCCAACAAACTTTCAACTACATAAATCCGATGCTTTTTAATCCTAGCACTCTAATTAATTTCACCCTTCACAATTTAAATCCATGAAGCTAATTTTCGAAAAGAGATCATCGCTATTTGATCAAATCTATCAGTCTCCAACCTCAAATCTCCGAACAATCCAACTGCAGTAGGAATATCACGAGATATACTGAGTTGTATGCCCACCTAATATGACTGCAACAAGAATGAAGACATTATCATAATCATAAGCTACGGGTTCCCATTTCAACAATTTTCTTCATTCAGTAGTCTGGCTTCATGATCTAGAATCCATATCATTTTCACTTCTGGTTTCATCATAAGGAACAATAATCATGTACTTTGATATTGATGCTCATGCAAATAGTCCCTAATGACTTGAAAATTTATTTTAAGCCCGACATCTGCAATTATCTATAGTAGCTACTACAGTTCACCGGAGAATACCTTGTTTTCGTGAACTCTCCCATTCTCTATTTGCTAGAAAGTTTGCATAAGAAGCTTAGGTATATATTTCTTTTGGATATAGCACAAAACATGATTGATAAATATTCTAAAAAATTATTGCACAAATAGATTCCAAGTTCATGGCCTTGAGATGCAATCGCAATCAACTCCAAAAAAGCATATTTATTTAACCAAATGACATCATTTCTTGCACAACACTATACGCACAATGGCCAGTGTTCTAAAACATGTTAGGTGCTAGTCGGGCGGCGACTCAGCGCCTAGATGGTTAACCGGAAATTGAGAATTTCTATAATTAGGTTTAAGATTTGGTATGATTTAGAGAAATTAATCATAGAGAAATGTGGTTTGAGTCATGAGTAATATTTATAAATGATCAATTTGATGAGAAATTAATAAAATTGAAAACATTAGAGTTTTTTTAAATTAGAGTTTATGCTCTAAATTGTGATTTTTTTCAAATTGATAAGTTAGAGAGTTAATTTAGTAAAATTAAGGTTAAAGTTATGATTGTGGTGTTAAATTCTGCCGGAAAAAGCCATTAATTTTGAATTCTGCATCTGTCAACCCCAAATTAAGGTTAAGGTTATGCTTTTTAATTGCACACCAATTCTTGATTTAAATTCATTATTAAAACGGAAGCAAAAAGAAGATATCTTTCTCTTCATTAAATCATTTTCTTAGCCGTAAATGAAATGAAAGGAAAATGTATCGAACCATCAGCCCATCAACCTTCCCTGTACTATACAACGGATTCAGCCATTCAATGAAGCAAAGGTGAATGTGGAAAAATATCCATCATGGGATGCAAAAGAAATATAAAATAAAAATTCTAAGAAATATTCAGCTCAATCCACACTAAATTTAATTTTGTTACAAAGGAAAATTTAATTTTGTTACAAAGGGTTTTCTGTCCAATTTAACAAGCTATATCTAAGGTTGTATCTCGACAAGAATTATCAAACTAAATAGCAGCAAAAATCAGCTAAATTCCAATCTATAAAGGGACATTCGAAAAAAAAATTGTAGAGCAAAAGCAAAAGCAAATACCAGAAAGCTGTAATATTGAAGAAAGAGTGGGTGGTAGCCATGGAAGCAATAGACCCAGCAGCAAAAATACACTGTGCCATCCTTAGAAATAGCCCAGTTGCAGTCCCAGGCGTGCCTGCAAAAACCTTCATTTTCACCTTCCAATCCAAAAAAATTAATAACTAAATTTTTTTTCTGGGTCAAGAAAATTGACCGTCTCCCATAATTATCCAAACAAAGAACATATTATGACAGTTAAAACTGATCAAATTCAATACAATTCGATTCAATTAAAGAAGGAAAAAAAACTTAAAATGAACAAATGGGGAGAAAATTTGATTAGAGATAGAGATTGGAGAAAGAAGACGAACAAATGGTTAGGAAAAGAAAAAAAGAAAACATTTAAATAAAAGCTGTGACCAAATCTCTGTTTCTATTAAATGTCAACGAGGCTCAAAACTCTCTTTGCTGTCATAACATTGCAAAGTAAACGAACATATTTCCACGCGCTCATAATACGAGCATCACATACTTCCAATAAAAAAATGACACGTTTCAGTTGCAGTTGGAGCGTGGGGTTTTGAAGTTTTCTTTAGATGTGGGTAAAGGATTTCAACAGCGAAATTGGTGTGTGTTTTTAAAAGAAAAAATTGATGCGTGTGTTTTTTATAAAAGAATATTTGTCATAATCCGTGTAATTTTTATTTTTTATTTTTAATTAAGAATTCTTCCTTTCTTTACTTACTTTTTCATTTTTCTCGTTATTCTGTTAAGATAATTTGACGTGTACACAAATCAGAAAAATTATAATATGTTAAATGTGGTATCGTATCCCCCATTTACTAACTCAATATTATAGATTGATTGTATGAGGCGCGGCAGAACCAAGCCAGTGTAGCCTCACGGGCAGCACATCACGGCCAATCAAGATCGCAGGTCGTAAAATTGGTAATGGAATGGGCCAGGTCGGGACGGGATTGGCAAATCTCGTCCCGTCTCGGTCATATAAAATGGAAAAATAAAATAAATTCATGTCCATCACATGAAAATCTTGTCCTGATTTAAATTTTTTTCTCTCTCGATCCAGTCTTGTTTTTAAAACAGGATAAAAAAATTATCAAGGATCTTGTCCCAAATAAGATGGGATCTCATTGAGACTGACGGGATGGGTCAAAATATCAATCCTAACAAGACGTATTGCCCTTTAGGGGAGGCCAGCCCAAGGTACGAGCACGCGCAGCCGTCAGTTTGATGGCCCATAATGCTTTGCTTCTTTCTTCACCAATGAAATTTGACTCTTATAAATACAACTAACTTTTTTTTTTTAAATCGTTGAAAATCACACCGCCAAACCATTCCTTCCGGACTTAAGTAGAGTAGGTAAAAATTTCTGCATATTCCAAGTTCTTACAAGAAACGTACTCCTTGAATTCGAACCCAAAATCTCAAGGTGAGATCTTGAGCCCTACACCATCAAGTCACGCCAAGACAAATACAACTAACTTGTTAAAACTTCGAAGGCAAACAACTTGCAATATTTTCTATTCTTGATTAATTTTGTTAGAAGCACGTTAATTTACTAAATTGCAATTTAACCGTATAAAAAAACTATAATGTTTAAAATGAATGCTTAATTTATTAAATTGCAATTTAACCGTATAAAAAAATTTATAATGTTTTAAAATGAATGCATGATATAACACTAATAATAATTAGAAAACTTAACTAACAATATTATAAGTATGATATACAATTAACGTAGATTTTATAAGTGAAACTTAATACAAGAGCCACTAGAGCTAATAGCCTAATGGTCTCATGATCTCAAGTAAACTTGAAGGTAGGGTCTCGGTCATGGTTCGGTTCAGAATCGGAACTTTTTGAATCAGAATCAGAATAGTCGGGAATCTTCGATCCCAGGAATCGATGGTTCCGATTTCAAGAACCGAAAAAATCCTGTTTGGTTCCGATTCCATTGAAAATGGAATTGGGAATCGTCAGTTCTGGAACCAAATCGACGGTTCGATTCCGAAATATTCGAAACCGCAAAAAAAAAAAAGGGGGAAAAAATGTGTGACTGTTGGAGGAAAATTTACCTCAAATGGTCACTGATCATCATGAATCAGCCAAGACCGTGTTGGAGTTTCTATGGCCCCAAGGATCGAATATCAAGCAAGAAATAAACATGTGAATACATCACGGAGTTGCAGAATACTCACATCGATCGGTTGAGCGACGTGCGAGGCAACAAAAAATTTATACCTCCTCTTTACTGCATTCGGCAGTGGCAGTTTCTGGTCTTCCAAGAATCGGCCATTGTTGGTCCTTCGTCAAGCTCCAAGCTTCGCAAAATGATTCCAAGCTCATGGGTGGACTTCCCTATCACCTTCGCATGACTTCGTAGTGTGCTAGCACTCCCGATTTTGCCACAAAATCGCGACTTTTAGCTTCCCTCATGCTCGGTTTTGCCCAGCAAAACAGAACCAGAAAAGTGCCCAAATGGGCGAGAGAGATGAAGAGAAATTGGAGGAGAGAGAGAGATAAATGTGTAATGTAAATTTTGGTAATTGATTTCCTAAATCATATACACATTTTGGCTTTAAAAAAGTCAAACCATTAAAGCCATTAACCACTACATCAATCAATCAATCAATCAATCACATCAATCAATCAAATTGTCACATCACTCAAAGTGACATGATTTGACGCTTGATGTGACTAATGATTTGACGCTAGATTTGACTTGCGTGCCGCAATCGAATTCGAAATGCGAATGTGCTCGCAAACAATCTCGGGCTCGGGTTTGCTAATTCTAAATTAACGAATTTTCCGTTGCGACGTAATTAAATGATTATGCCTAGTGAAATCACTATTCACGTCGCTAACGAATTAATTCTAAATTAACTCGTTCGCCCGAATCAAAATCCGATTTTAATTCCGCGTCGAAATCCAATTTCGTTTAATATATCAAATATATTAATTTGCCGATTAATTCCAAATTAATCGTTCTCTCTCTTTAAATAATATTTTATCCCAGATAAAATATCTCCGCAATTAATCACAGATCAATTTTCTCTCTCATCTAATTAATCCCAGATTAATTAAAAGTGCGAGTCATACGTCATCGGTGAATCTTCGGGAAGCGACCCATGAGATCCCCAGATATGTTTGGTAGTAAATTCGGTCGTCGAACTATCCGAACACGTAAGTACCTAGTACTACGTTTGTACCGATTTACAAGGCAAGGTTGCTTCTAGCAAAGCGCCATGCCTACCCAATTCTCCAGAAATATCCTTACATAAATAAAGGATCTATATCCGGCGTAGTATACGTAGTATTGCGTATTTCGATCTAGTATCGGATGATCACATGCAAGGCCTGGGGCTGGTACAATGTCTGCCCCGTACGAAACATATATCGGATGACGAGCAACTAGTCTCTTTATTATCGGATAATCATAACCAAGTCATATTATCCCGACAGTTGCAACCTTTTTAGAGAACCAGTTATGTATCCCTACGCGATCATCATCTCCATATAACTGGAGTGAACTTCCGTCTTGACATCACACCCAACACACTACGATCTCAATATACCCAGCAGAGGCGTACACAAAATTGGGTTAAAGCCCTGGATGGCCACAACCAAAGTATATTGATTGTCGCAAGCATTAGCGGTGCAAGTCTCAGGTTAATACCAAATACACCTTCCATGATTTCGGACTTCCATAGACACATAGTCATACTACCAATGGAATTCCGAGGGGGTCTATCCAGAGCGAAGCTGTTTCTCGTACCATCGGTAAAACACAACCTCCTATTACACTTGCATGAGTATCCTATACCCAAATATATGAGAACTATGCCGTTTGTGCCCTCACAACGCGCACAAGTGTAATACTAGTCTTTTACATATTTATCGATGTCCAATCTCGATAATACTCTGACTAGAGATATTTAATGATTTATCCTTCGTGGACTGATACTGTCTCATATCATTCTCAATCCAGGAAAAAATCATAAGGACCTCCTATCATTTATATATCTTGGTGATCTAATCACAAATGATAAGAGTGCAATCTCCTTTGTCACATAGTTAATTTGTACAACAACACCATGATCTGTACAAATACTGACGCTATGGGTCATAATTGTCCAACAATCTCCCACTTGGCCTATAGCCAGTCACTCGAGTGTCTGACACCCGAACTATGTACGGTTGACTCAAATTGCTGAGAAATGGTTTTCGTCAGCGGATTTGTATGATTATCATCTGATGCGATTTATTCGATCATCACATCGCTACGATGTATGATCTAACATATCAGATGAATATCGAAGTATGTATTTGGATCGTTGATGAGACCATTAATTCTTTAGCCTGCGCTGCAGCCTAGCTCAGCTGCTAACAGAACTATATCTAATCTAATTAGATTTTGTATCGACCCAGAAGGCTTCTATTGCTGCCCAGCTGCAGCAGAAATAACCCGCATTTGTTTGTTTGTTCGGTAACAGTATCTTGCTTGGAAGATTTCCAGCTCACTGTACCGTTATTCAAACTGTATAGTACCGTTTGCGACTTATAGTCGTTTTTATCGGTTTAGGAAACTTGCAGCAGTGATCCCAGTCACTTCAAGTTCTCCTTCTCCATAGTAAAAGACAGCATCCTTAGTTCTCTAAGATACTAAGTATGTTCTTAACATCAATCCAGTGACTGTCACATGAATTGTCCTGATTGTGAATCCATATGCTCAAAGCGTATGAGACACCCAGTCACGTACATTTTTCAATGCACGAGTTCTCGGAGAGTTTTAACAACTTAATCTATCCCAGTAGATCTTCTTTATTCCTTGAATAAAAGTTGTTTTATCCCAAGAATTCTACGGAGAATTTTCTCGAAAGCCAAAACTTTCACCGATTGTAATTATGGGAATATCATTTCCAAGAAATGACATATATTATCATTATTGTAGGACAGCCACTGTCAGTGCGCTCCCACTAACCCTCTTATTTACACAAGAATCATTTCGTTTTGAATTAAATCATACTCCATTATGATTACATCAAAACGATAATTCCACGAACCTATGCTTGCTTCAATCCAAACATGGATCGAATAACCTGCAAACCTTGTTTGCTTGTTATGGTACGACAAAACCGACAGTATGTTGTAAACATCCTCCAAAAGGTTTCCTTTTCAGGAAAGTGATTTTCCCGTTAAGCTGACATATTTCATAAATGAAACATGCAGCTTTAGTAAGCATTATCCAAATGGATTTACCGTGGCAACAGGTAAAAGGTTGAATCGTTATCAACACAATGTTGATAACGATACCTTTCCGCTAAAAGCCTAGCTTTATACTGTTGGTTTCTAGATTAGGTCCCAAGATCATGAAATCAAGCAAGAAAACGCATGAATACACATCAAAGGAGGTGCGGAATATACTCACAATGAACGGATTTTTCGACGCGAAGAACACAAGTCTTCAAGCCTCTCAAACTCGCGGCAGTGAAGCTTCCTTGACTGATAGACTGCTCGGTTTTCTGCTTCTTGCTCCTTGAAGATTCGGCCATGGTAGACACCATTGAATCTCCAAGCTTCAAGCTTCTAAAATGGTTCCATGCTCACGAAATGGCTGCCCTAACAGCTTAGGATGACTCATGGTGTGTGCTAGCACCTTTGTTTTGCAACAAAACAACTTCTTGCTTCCCTTATCTCTCGGCAAAACCAGAAACGTGGAGAAGAAGAAGATGGGTCTCTTAGACCGTGAGGAGAGAGAGGAGGGAGGGAAGAGGTAATACCGAAAAATGAGAGAGACAAGAAAATGAAAAATGTAAATGGGTTTTTATATTTTCCAAAAATAATAAAACCATTACCAATTTTCAAAACCAAAAAATTCAAAAGCAAAAAAAAGCATAATTAATGCTTTCACTACCACATCAATCAATCACTCAAATTGTCACATCACTCAAAGTGACATGTGATTTGACTCTTGATGTGACTTGCGATTTGACGCTCGATTTGACTTGCGTGCCGCACTCGAATTCGCAATGCGAATCCGCTCGCAAATAATCCCGGGCTCGGGTTCGCTAATTCCAAATTAACGAATTTTCGTCGAAACGTAATTAACGATTACGCCTAGCGAAATCACTATTCACGTCGCTAACAAATTAATTCTAAATTAATTCGTTCGCCCGAATTAAAATCTAATTTCAATTCCGCGTCGAAATCCAATCTCGTATAATATATCGAATATATTATTTTAATGATAATTCTAAATTAATCGTTCTCTCTCTTTAATTAATATTTTATCCCAAATAAAACATCTCCGCAATTAATCACAGATTAATTTTTTCTCTCTTCTAATTAATCCCAGATTAATTAAAGTGCGAGTCATACATCATCGGTGAATCTTCGGGAAGCGACCCATGAGATCCCCGGATATGTTGGCAGTAAAACGGTCGTCGGACTATCCGAACACTTAAAGTACCTAGTACTACGTTTGTACCGATTTACAAGGACAAGGGGGCTTCCAGCAAAGCGTCATGCCTACCCAATTCTCCAGAAATATCCTTATAGGAATAGATATGATCTATATCAAGCGTAGTATACCGTAGTATTGCGTATGTCGATCCAGTATCATATGTTCACGTGCTAGGCCTGGGGCTGGTGGAATTGTGTCTGCCCCGTACGAAGCACATATCGGATGTCTGACAACTAGTCTCTATAATCGGATATACATGACCTAGTCATAATATCCCGATAGCTCGAGCATTTAAGAGAATGAGTTATGTATCCTATGTGACCATCATCTCCATATGACTGGAGTGATACTTCCGTCTTAACATCACACCCAACACACTACGATTCTCAATATACCCAGCATTGGCGTACACAGGAACCTGTTAAAGCCCTGGACGACCTCAATAAAAGTATATTGATTGTCGCAAGTATTAGCGGTGCAACGTCTCAGGTTAAGACAAATACACCTACCCTGATTGCAGACTCCCATAGACACATAGTCATACTACCAATGGTATTCCGTAGGGCTCTATCCAGAGCGAAGCTGTTTCCCGTACCATCGGTAAAACACAACCTCCTATCACACTTGCATGAGTAATCATATACCCAAAATATATGAGAACTATGTTGTTGTGCCCTCACAACGCGCACAAGTGTAATACTAGTCTTTTACGTATTTATCGATGTCCTATCTCGATAATACTCTGACTAGGGATATTTAATGATTTATCCTGCGTGGACTGATACTGTCTCATATCATTCTCCGCCTAGGAACAAATCATAGGGACCTCTCATCATTATATATCTAGGTGATCTAATCACAAATGATAAGAGTGCAATCTCCTTTGTCACATAGTTAATTTGTACAACAACACCATGATCTATACAAATTAATGACGCTATGGGTCATAATTGTCCAACAATCTCCCACTTGGCCTATAGCCAGTCACTCGAGTGTGTTTGACACCCGAACTATGTACAGTTGGCTCAAACTGCTGAGAAACGGTTTTCGTCAGCGGATTTGCATGATTTCATCTGATGCGATTTATTCGATCATCACATCGCCGCGATGTATTATCAGAACGAATCAGATGATTATCAAAGTAAGTATATGGATCGTCGATGAGACCATTAATTCTTTTGCATGTGCTGACGCCTAGCTCAGCTGCTAACAGAACTATATCTAATCTAATTAGATTTATTATCGACCCAAATGACTTCTATTGCTGCCTCAGCAGCAGCAATAACCAACATTTGTTGTTTATTCGGTAACAGTATCTTGCTTGGAAGATTTCCGGCTCACTGTTCCGTTCTACTATTGTATAGTACCTTTGTTACGACTTATAGTCGTTATCATGAAAGCCAAGCTTTCACCGATTATTTTATAGGAATATCATTTCCAAGAAATGATATATCATCATTACTCAGGACATTCACTGTCAGTGCACTCCCACTAACCTCCTTATATACACAAGAATTATTTCGTTTTGAATTAAATCATAAACTATTATGATTACATGGATCGAATAACCTGCAAACCTAGTTTGCTTGTTATGGTTCGACAAAACCGTCAGGGTGTTGTAAACATCCTCCGAAAGGTTTCCGTTTAAGGAAAACGGTTTTGGCATTCAGCTACCACATTCATAAATGAAACATGCAGCATCAGCAAGCATTGTTGAAATGGATTTACCATGGCAACAGGTAAAAGGTTTCGTCGTAATCAACACAATGTTGATAACTCTACCTTTTCGATATAAGCCTAGCTTAGTACGTTGGTATGTTTCCATCCATGTATGTCTTCCTTGAAGACTTATATAGTACCAATAGGCACAATGCCTTGCGGTACATCAACTAGTGTCTAAACATAGTTGGTATACATGGAATCCACTTCGGACTTTATGGCACTTTGCCATAATAGGGAGTCGATACCTTGTATCACTTCCTTCATACGTAGTCAGTTGATATACCTCAATAAGATAGACATCTTTATGAGGTGAGATCAGAAACCCATACCCCAGGTTGTTTTCTGATTTCTCTCCGACCTACGTGGGTTCTTGTGTATTCAAAGATTATTGGAATAGTTTCATCCTTGATGAACTAATTGTGTTCCATTAAGATTCGGTGCCAGGAATAGTATTACTCCGATTTCATCGAGTTTTACTATCCTCCCACTTACCACTGCATATCGGTATTCCTCTTAGGAAAACCGCATGGCGAGCAACAATCTAATTGTTCTCTCGTGAGTTGTATAAGTACAACACTTATGGTATCCCTAGGATAACCTACAATTGGCACTTATCCAGTTTGGGTTTTAGTTTGGTATCAACCAAACATATGCCTAGCATTCCCAAATTATTCAGGAATGTGAAACCTAGTTTCTTTCCCGTTCATATCTAATATGATATCTGTCAAACAGATATTTTATGGAACATTATTCAAAATAAGTTCTGCACTGTTTAGCGTATCCGTTGAAGGAAATGGTAGCTCAGAGCGACTCATGATTAACCTTATCATGTCCAACAAAATTCGGTCTCTCATTTCGGATACACCGTCAAACTGACGTGTTCCGGGAGGAGTCCTCATTGAAAGAATATTATACTCTTTCAAGTATATGAGAAACGTATTGCTTAAGTATTTTCATAATGGTCAAACCGTGATGGTTTAATACTTTAGCCGATCTGTTTGTCTATTTCGTGTCGAAACTTTACAAGTTTCCGATTTGTGTTTCAAAAGAAACATGTAACCACACGCGATGCCACATCCGTAAAGGTCACGAAATATTCATATCCACATCTAGCCTAGCTAGACATGGGCCCACTTGCTTCACTATGAACTAGGGCTAACAGATTGGTGGCACTGGCACTTTTACCAAGTAAATAGTGTTTTAGGCATTTTGCCCAATAAACTAGGTTCGTAGACTTTATTTGATTGGAATCAAATCAGTCCTAGTACCCACTCTTCAAAAGTGTGGATATACGAGTCTTGTTAAATTGTGTCCTTGACAACAATGCCACATGTCATCTCCTGATCAATTCAGTTTGAGCTATTTGTTTGTCATGTTATATATTTGAGATATTATTTATATTCAAAAATATAAATTCTGTTTTCACATCTAATGTGATTATCTCAATATCATCTTTATATAATAAAACCACTTTAGTGTTCTAGAATATAAAGGTACACCCGCAGCAGGTTATACGCGATATAGAGATAATGTTTCTAGTCAAACTAGTTACATTATAACAGTTTCTTTAATTTAAGTACTACCCCGAAGGGTAGTTTCTAAATTCAGGTATCTACGGTTAAAACAGAAACTTTCGTCCCGTTTCCAATTCGCAGATAAATCTCAATTGATGTTATTATCCTGCTCATAGCATATTCTGAACATCAATTCATATTTATGTACCACACTAAGTATCTAAAATCCAATTTTAATACTAGTTGTGAACATATTTATGACAAAAATATTTGAAGTCAGTGCCTTGTCGTCTTCAATTCCTTCTTGGGATATGTCTTTTATTTTCCTAGAAGATTATAATGATTTTGCCTTTGCCCTTTTTCACACTCCAGAAGCCTTTGGCCAAGCCTTGGCATTCTGGAATATCGAAGTAAGGTGCGCCTTACGCTACTTGCCTTATTGCAAACATTGACTTTATCTCCTCGAGATTAGTCATTAATCTCCAAGAATTATTATTGCAATTTTAGTATTTCAAAGATCTAAAATAGATCCATAAAAATCCTTCAATTTCATTATCATACTTTAAGGATCTAATCCTTAGTTCTGATTCAGAAATTAAGGAGTCTACTGCGGTAAGTATAATGGATCAAGCACTTAAGTTATCATTACATGATCTTCCAAAGATTATGGCTCTTCTATTTGCTTAACTCCGGGGCTTAGGCATAATATATTATTTTATCAAATAAAATAACTTATTATTTTCCAGGACCATCATGCAATTTTATTCCCAATTTTGAAAATTAATCCATTAAACACATTTTCCCCAGGATTTGTTTTTAAATGCCAATCTTTCAATATTATCTTGATTATAATAGTCCAAACTATTTAATCAACGATTTGTGGTACTTGTATTATATTGATTCTTATAGTCCAACTATACAATCAAATATAATTTAAATCAATTAACCTAAATTACATTGATTACTATAATCCAATTATAAAATCAATTGTAAATGAAAATTAATTAATTAAAATATATTGATTACTATAATCCAATTATATAATCAATATAATATTAATCCAACTGTTAATTGAAAACAACAATTTAAAATTAGTCCAACTAACATTAATCTAACGACGACGAAATAATTTGTGATTGAGCGCGTATGGCGAGTAATTTGAACGAGTATTGCAAATTCAATTCTTGCCTCCCACTATTTTTCGGCGAGCCTCTAACCCTCTGTCGAGTACTCGGGAAACCGCGTTTCCTAGTGGGTTAGGATCCCGTTAAATATTCACACAATCTTGACTTTGGCCAACAAATTGTATGATAATTAACTAGGTAGATCTCTAAGATCAATTGGATCCAATCCAATTCCTAGATCCGCTAGGGGGCCGTCCAAGTCCGAAACGTATATCTTATATATGCCAATACATCCAACGTATTACCTAACCTTTTTCCTCTGAATCAACTAAGCCTTGGCTTTGGCACAACAAACTTAGTGATCCCAGTCAAGCCGACCCATTGACCATGGAAAGCTTCGTAATCAATGTCGATGGATAAAGAAGTGGTATTGACTTTGGCCAACAAACCACAACTTGGAAAAGACACTGATATGGAACAAAGCCTTCGTGATTCAAACACATCTTCGACAGACAAAGGCCTGACTTTGGCCAACAAACCAATGACGTCTCGGATCTTGAGTGAGAATCACTCAATGGAAGGAAAGAAAAGACGCTTAATATGTTTGAGGGTTTTTCGCGTGCAAATTGGCGACCAATTTATTATCTTGTTAAGGTCTCATCATCATACACCCTTAAAAACATGCATTCTCTAAACACATAATAAAACGCATATGATAAAATAATAAGATATGCGGATGGATACTTTACATTGATCCTAGATCAAATCTCTCTTTCTTTCCCGCTAGCACATGTATTTACTTCTACCCGTTACACTACACTTCTAAAGAAACCTCATTTACATTGAGGGGGAATATGTGAAAAGAGAATACAAAGAATGGATGATGGACTGGGGGTGATAAGGCTGGACACGCAGAAGGGTCCAATTAATAAATCAAATTTATTACAATTTACTAAAATTGCCCCACCCATCTAATATCCATCCGATATACATTATTCATGCATCGCAACCATGTATTCACACAAAACATGTTATCAATCAATCTAATCCAATTAATTAATCTGATAATTAGTGATCATCCAATGTTCAAACAGCGATTTGATTTTGCGCGAGTCAAACTCGTTTTGCGAACACGTACTCAAAGTACGAATTCTCGAATTAAATTAAATTACATAATTAAATCCAATTTAATACGCATTTAATTCTAATTCACTATTTAATCCAAATTAAAAAATTACACTTTTATTAACGAACCATTACGACTTAAATTCCAAATTTAATCGCAACGGGTCTCAAAGCCCGATTAACATCTAATGTTTATTTAATTAAAGTCCAATGGGCTTTTAATTAATTTTTTTAAGGCGTGGACTTTTGGTCAACTCGGGTCAAAACGATAACCAAAATCCATCCGGGAGTTACCCATAAGCCCAGAAAGAAATCAATCTGGCCCATTAGGCCCAATTAAATAATTAAGGTCCATTAAGTCATAATGGGACTTTATGGATTCGGTTTTGGGCCTAATTGGATCCAACCAATTTTGCCTAAACCTAACTTGGGACAACCAAGCCCAAAAGCCCAATTACACCCTTTAAGGCCCCATTTCCAAAATAAGACCAAATTAATTAACTTATAAAATTCCAAAATCCATAATTAATTAACCTAAGTGTAATACACAATTAATCACCCAATTAATATTTCTAAAACATCAATTAGCCTAATTAATCATGCACTTTAACAACACATAGTGTCCAACACATTTTTATCAAAATCAAACCCAATTTACATGCTTAAAGTCTCGGCAATTAGGGGTTTTTCCAATCCGATTCGGTTTCAATCCAATTGAATCCACAATCATCATTTCCCAATTTACATGCTTAAAGTCTCGGCAATTAGGGGTTTTTCCAATCCGATTCGGTTTCAATCCAATTGAATCCACAATCATTATTTCCCAAATCAATTCAACTCATCCAATGAATTAAAATAAAAAAACACAATGAATTTCAAAAATCATCAAGTTTCGGCCAAGCCTCCAATTTGGGGAAAATTGTTCCAAATCAAAATTCAATCCAATTAAACCTCAAAATCAACCTTACCCAATTGTTTTAAGTCATCCAATGATCAAACAAAACAAAAATTACCAAGACATTAGGGTTTATCATTTTCGGCCATGCCCCAAAAATTTGGGGAAGAAAAATGGATCCAATCCATTTCATGAATTTGATCATGTACAACTTCAATTAATCAACATACAAGCATACTTAATCAATCAATTAACCAAATCATGCTTCAATTGATTTTACCCAATTTCAAACCCTAACTTTTTCATGCTTGATCAAAGCTCAAGATACCATTGTTGGTTTCTAGATTAGGTCCCAAGATCATGAAATCAAGCAAGAAAACGCATGAATACACATCAAAGGAGGTGCGGAATATACTCACAATGAACAAATTTTGTGACCCGAAGAACACGAGTATTCAAGCCTCTCAAACTCGCGGCAGTGAAGCTTCCTTGGCTGATGGGACTACTCGGTTTTCTGCTTCTTTCTCCTTGAAGATTCGGCCATGGTAGACACCATTGAAGCTCCAAGCTTCAAGCTTCCAAAATGGTTCCATGCTCACGAAATGGCTGCCCAAACACTTAGGATGACTCATGGTGTGTGCTAGCACCTTTGTTTTGCAACAAAACAACTTCTTGCTTCTCTTATCTCTCGGCAGAACCAGAAACGTGGAGGAAAAGAAGAGATAGGTCTCTTAGACCGTGGGGGGGAGAGAGAGGAGGGAGCTGGATGGTAATACCGAAAAAATGATAGAGATAGAAAATGAAAAATGTAAATAGGTTTTTATATTTTCCAAAAATAATAAAACCATTTACAATTTTCAAAACCAAAAAAATTCAAAAGCAAAAAAAGCATAATTAATGCTTTCAACTACCACATCATCAATCACTCAAATTGTCACATCACTCAAAGTGACATGTGATTTGACACTTGATGTGACTTGCGATTTGACGCTCGATTTGACTTGCGTGCCGCACTCGAATTTGAAATGCGAATGCGCTCATCATTAATCCGGGGCTCGGGTTCGCTAATTCCAAAATTAACGAATTTTTCGTCGCGACGTAATTAAAACGATTACGCCTAGCGAAATCACTATTCACGTCGCTAACAAATTAATTCTAAATTAATTCGTTCGCCCGAATTAAAATCTAATTTCAATTCCGCGTCGAAATCCAATCTCGTATAATATATCGAATATATTTTTTATTGATTAATTCAAAATTAATCGTTCTCTCTCTTTAATTAATATTTTATCCCAAATAAAATATCTCCGTAATTAATCCCAGATTAATTTTCTCTCTCTTCTAATTAATCCCAGATTAATTAAAGTGCGAGTCATACGTCATCGGTGAATCTTTGGGAAGCGACCCATGAGATCCCCTGATATGTTGGCAGTAAATACGGTCGTCGGACTATCCAAACACTTAAGGACCTAGTACTACGTTTGTACCGATTTACAAGAAAAGGTTGGCTTCCAGCAAAGCGTCATGCCTACCCAATTCTCCAGAAATATCCTTATAGGAATATATGATCTATATCAAGCGTAGTATACCGTAGTATTACGTATGTCGATCCAGTATCGGATGTTCACGTGCTAGGCCTGGGGCTGGAATTGTGTCTGCCCCGAACGAAACACATATCGGATGTCTGACAACTAGTCTCTATAATCGGATATACATGACCTAGTCATAATATCCCGATAGCTTCCGTATCCTATGTGACCATCATCTCCATATGACTGGAGTGATACTTCTGTCTTAACATCACACCCAACACACTACGATTCTCAATATACCCAGCATTGGCGTACACAGAACCTGTTAAAGCCATGGACGACCTCAACAAAAGTATATTGATTGTCGCAATTATTAGCGGTGCAAGTCTCAGGTTAAGACCAAATAAACCTACCATGATTGCAGACTCCCATAGACACATAGTCATACTACCAATGGGATTCCGCAGGGCTCTATCCAGAGCGAAGCTGTTTCCCGTACCATCGGTAAAACACAACCTCCTATCACACTTGAATCAGTATCCTATACCCAAATATATGAGAACTATGCTGTTGTGCCCTCACAACGCGCACAAGTGTAATACTAGTCTTTTACGTATTTATCGATGTCCTATCTCGATAATACTCTGACTAGGGATATTTAATGATTTATCCTGCGTGGACTGATACTGTCTCATATCATTATCCTTCTAGGAACAAATCATAGGGACCTCTCATCATTTATATATCTAGGTGATCTAATCACAAATGATAAGAGTGCAATCTCCTTTGTCACAAAGTTAATTTGTACAACAACACCATGATCTGTACAAATAGTGACGCTATGGGTCATAATTGTCCAACAATCTCCCACTTGGCCTATAGCCAGTCACTCGAGTGCTTGACACCCAAACTATGTACGGTTGGCTCAAACTGCTGAGAAAAGGTTTTCGTCAGCGGATTTGCATGATTATCATCTGATGCGATTTATTCGATCATCACATCGCCGTGATGTATGATCAGAACGAATCAGATGATTATCAAAGTAAGTATATGGATCGTCGATGAGACCATTAATTCTTTTGCATGTGCTGACGCCTAGCTCAGCTGCTAACAGAACTATATCTAATCTAATTAGATTTATTATCGACCCAAATGACTTCTATTGCTGCCTCAGCAGCAGCAATAACCAACATTTGTTTTTTATTCGGTAACAGTATCTTGCTTGGAAGATTTCCAGCTCACTGTTCCGTTCTACTATTGTATAGTACCTTTGTTACGACTTATAGTCGTTATCATGAAAGCCAAGCTTTCACTGATTATTTTATGGGAATATCATTTCCAAGAAATGATATATCATCATTACTCAGGACATTCACTGTCAGTGCGCTCCCACTAACCTCCTTATATACACAAGAATTATTTCGTTTTGAATTAAATCATAAACTATTATGATTACATGGATCGAATAACCTACAAACCTAGTTTGCTTGTTATGGTTCGACAAAACTGTCAGGGTGTTGTAAACATCCTCCGAAAGGTTTCCGTTTAAGGAAAACGGTTTTGGCATTCAGCTACCACATTTCATAAATGAAACATGCAGCATCAGCAAGCATTGTCGAAATGGATTTACCATGGTAACAGGTAAAAGGTTTCGTCGTAATCAACACAATGTTGATAACTCTACCTTTTCGCTATAAGCCTAGCTTAGTACGTTGGTATGTTGCCATCCATGTATGTCTTCCTTGAAGACTTATATAGTACCAATAGGCACAATGCCTTGCGGTACATCAACTAGTGTCTAAACATAGTTGGTATACATAGAATCCACTTCGGACTTTATGGTACTTTGCCATAATAGGGAGTCGATACCTTGTATCACTTCCTTCATACATAGTCAGTTGATATACCTCAATAAGATAGACATCTTTATGAGGTGAGATCAGAACCCATACCCCATGTTGTTTTCTGATTCTCTCCGACCTACGTGGTTCTTGTGTATTCGAAGATTATTGGAATAGTTTCATCCTTGATGAACTAATTGTGTTCCATTAAGATTCGGTGCCAGGAATAGTATTACTCCGATTTTCATCGAGTTTTACTATCCTCCCACTTACCACTGCATATCGGTATTCCTCTTAGGAAAACCGCATGGCGAGTAACAATCTAATTGTTCTCTCGTGAGTTGTATAAGTACAACACTTATGGTATCCCTAGGATAACCTACAATTGGCACTTATCCAGTTTGGGTTTTAGTTTGGTATCAACCAAACATATGCCTAGCATTCCCAAATTATTCAGGAATGTGAAACCCGGTTTCTTTCCCGTTCATATCTATTATGATATCTGTCAAACAGATGTTTTATGGAACCTTATTCAAAATAAGTTCTGCACTATTTAGCGTATCCGTTGAAGGAAATGGTAGCTCAGAGCGACTCATGATTAACCTTATCATGTCCAACAAAATTTTGTCTCTCATTTCGGATACACCGTCAAACTGACGTGTTCCGGGAGGAGTCCTCATTGAAAGAATATTATACTCTTTCAAGTATTTGAGAAACTTATTGCTTAAGTATTTTCATAATGGTCAAACCGTGATGGTTTAATACTTTAGCCGATCTGTTTGTCTATTTCGTGTCGAAACTTTAAAAGTTTCCGATTTGTGTTTCAAAAGAAACATGTAACCACACGCGATGCCACATCCGTAAAGGTAACGAAATATTCATATCCACATCTAGCCTAGCTAGACATGGGCCCACTTGCTTCACTATAAACTAGGGCTAACAGATTGGTGGAACTGGCACTTTTACCAAGTAAATAGTGTTTTAGGCACTTTGCCCAATAAACTAGGTTCGTAGACTTTATTTGATTGGAATCAAATCAGTCCTAGTACCCACTCTTCAAAAGTGTGGATATACGAGTCTTGTTTAAATTGTGTCCTTGACAACAATGCCACATGTCAGTTTCTCCTGATCAAATCAGTTTGAGCTATTTGTTTGTCATGTTATATATTTGAGATATTATTTATATTCAAAATATAAATTCTGTTATTCACATCTAATGTGATTATCTCAATATCATCTTTATATAATAAAGCACTTCAGTGTTCTAGAATATAAAGGTACACCCACAGCGGGTTATACGCGATATAAAGATAATGTTTCTAGTCAAACTAGTTACATTATAACAGTTTCTTAATTTAAGTACTAACCCGTAGGTAGTTCCTAAATTCAGGTATCTACGGTTAAAACAGAAACTTTCGCCCCGTTTCCAATTCGCAGATAAATCTCAATTGATGTTATTATCCTGCTCATAGCATATTCTGAACATCAATTCATATTTATGTACCACACTAAGTATCTAAAATCCAATTTTAATACTAGTTGTGAACATATTTATGACAAAAATATTTGAAGTCAGAGCCTTGCTCGTCTTCAATTCCTTCTTGGGATATGTCCTTTTATTTTCCTAGAAGATTATAATGATTTTTGCCTTTGCCCTTTTTTCGCACTCCAGAAGCCTTTGGCCAAGCCTTGGCATTCTGGAATATCGAAGTAAGGTGCGCCTTACGCTACTTGCCTTATTGCAAACATTGACTTTATCTCCTCGAGATTAGTCATTAATTCTCCAAGAATTATTTATTGCAATTTTAGTATTTCAAAGATGTAAAATAGATCCATGAAAATCCTTCAATTTCATTATCATACTTTAAGGATCTAATCCTTAGTTCTGATTCAGAAATTAATGAGTCTACTGCGGTAAGTATAATGGATCAAGCACTTAAATTATCATTACATGATCTTCCAAAGATTATGCTCTACTATTTGCTTAACTCCGGGCTTAGGCATAATATATTATTTTATCAAATAAAATAACTTATAATTTTCCAGGACCATCCTGTAATTTTATTCCCAATTTGAAAATTAAACCATTTAAACACATTTTCCCCAGGATTATGTTTTAAATGCCAATCTTTCAATATTATCTTGATTCTAATAGTCCAACTATTTAATCAACGATTTGTGGTACTTTGTATTATATTGATTATTATAGTCCAACTATACAATCAAATATAATTTAAATCAATTAACCTCAATTACATTGATTACTATAATCCAATTATAAAATCAACTGTAAATTGAAATTAATTAATTCAAATATATTGATTACTATAATCCAATTATATAATCAATTATGATACAGTCCTACTATTAATTAAAACAACAATTTAAATATTAGTCCAACTAACATTAAATCTAACGACGAAATAATTTGTGATTGAGCGCATCAATCAATCACTCAAATTGTCACATCACTCAAAGTGACATATGATTTGATGCTTGATGTGACTTGCGATTTGACGCTCGATTTGACTTGCGTGCCGCACTCGAATTCAAAATGCGAATGCGCTCGCAAATAATCCCGGGCTCGAAATCCAATCTCGTATAATATATCGAATATATTATTTTATTGATTAATTCCAAATTAATCGTTCTCTCTCTTTAATTAATATTTTATCCCATATAAAATATCTCGACAATTAATCCAAGATTAATTTTCTCTCTCTTCTAATTAATCCCAGATTAATTAAAGTGCGAGTCATACGTCATCGGTGAATCTTCGGGAAGCGACCCACGAGATCCCCGGATATGTTGGCAGTAAATACGGTCGTCGGACTATGATGAGTGATAAATGTATCACTATTTCCCACTCATTTAAACTTAATATTTTGTATAGTTTCTTGAGTTTTGTGAATATTTTGATGTGTTTTGTGTTATTTTGTAGATAAATAAAGTTTCAGGACATTCTGGAGGTGATTTGGAGCAAAACTGTGAAAATTGGCAAAAAAGGCATTTTTGTAATTTAGCGCGTCGCGACGCCCAAACCTTTGGCGTCACGACGCCTAACGTGCGCCGAGCTGCTGCTAACTTGCGCCGAGTCCACAGGTCAGAGTTTGAGAAGTTTGACTTTGCTAACGTGCGCCGTGCCACGTGTCAACATCACAAGTGATCTGCTAACGTACGCCGCATGCCACGTGTCAAAAATTCAACGAGCCGACTTCAGCCAGCCGCCTTGCCACGTGTCAAAAATTCAACGAGCCGAAATTTTTTAGCCGACCTGCCACGTGTCCGGTGAGATGCCAAGCAACCAATAAGGTCGTGCAACGTCATCGCGTAGCGACGCCAAAGCCCTTGGCGTCGCGACGCCCAAGGTCTACCGGGGCCTATAAATTCAGCTTCAAATTTCAGTTTCAAAGGTACCTTTTCCTTAAAATCCTCTTATGTAAATAATGAGTTTTCTTCTTAGTTTTCTTTAATTTCAGTTTTGTAGTTAGTTTTAATTAAGTTCTGAAGTAATAATAGTAATTCTATTTTTTTGAATAGTAATTTAATTTTTACTTTCTACCGTTTTACTATGCGAGGGTAACTTCTCCAAGCTAAGGTAAAAATGTAATTCTTTTACTATTGCTATTTAGATTAATCTCCCTAAAATATAATATATAAACTATTTAAAACCTGACTAAATGAGGATACCGCCATGCTGGTCGGTTGGTTATTCAATTTAATCTGGTTAAACCTGACTTAATGAGGATACCGCCATACTGGTCGGTTGGTTTATTTATTGTTCCGCCTTTATGGCTGGTTTATTTGTGTTCCTCCTTTATGGGTGGTTTATTAACAAATATTACCGCCTTAATGGCTGGTTGATCTTAATTTGACTTAATCAGGTTACCGCCTATATGGCTGGTTGGAAAAATTATCACAAGAATATATATTATATTATGGGAGATATCTAAATAGTAAATAGTAGAAGTTAATTCCTTTTACCTTAGCATTTTATTTATTTTTCTGCATTTACTTTTTAGTAATTTTTATGTCTTTTTTACTTGTCATAACTATGTGTTATAACTAAGTTAGTTTTCTAGGTTGTGATGAAATCTAATATCACCGGTTTATAAGAGGTTATTTTATAGATTGGATAATTTAAAGGTTTACTTATTAAGTCTTAAGCTTAATGCTTCTTGTTGTCTGATCACCAATAAGATTGATGTGGTAAATCTAAAATGAACTAGACATAGGGATTTTAGGTTTCAGCCTTAGACTTAATAGCCCACGATCTTCTTTGAGGATAGATAACCCTTTAATAGATTTCCTTACAGGATAGACATATACCTGTCGGGCGGGGGTAGCCATAATTGGAACTTAAACTTAATGATTCCAGGTAATTTGGTTGACATAGACATATGATTCAATTGGGTTAAACTGAGTATTTGTGTCTTACCATCGACAGATGCTTTCGCATAAATTCGTGTTCCAGGTTAGTAAACTGATTTATTACACAAACATAAAATAATCACTTTATCTTTTAAAAGATACTAGAATGATTCACAACCCTAGATCTTTGTGTCTTTTGTTATTTTCCTTAGTATTTTCTTTTGTCTTTTTATTTATTTAGCAAATCTACAATCAACCAAATCAATCAAGCAATCATTCTCTTCTCCCTCAATTAGATATCTGTAAATAAATAGTATCAACAATTAATAACAATAGTAGGAATTAAGTCCTCGTGGGATCGATACTTTTTATACTACTTGAACGATACGTGCGCTTGCGTTATACGTGTGTGTTTACGCCGGTCAAGTTTTTGGCGCCGTTGCCGGGGACTTATTTTTCTTGAGTTATTAATTTTGAAGCTATCTAATTTACTTATATCTAATTTTATTTATTTTTATCTGTAATTTTTATTTCTTTCTTTTGTTTTCAGGTGATTGAAAAATGGAACATTATTGGGAGATTGAAAGATTACGAACTTTACTAGAAGAAGATACACCCCAATTCCGGGAGCAACAATCCGGTTTTCTGAGGCCTGTTGTCCAGCCCAACAATTATCACTGGATTTCAGAACCAAGCAATACTACATTTGCTCATCAAAAAGAAATGGGGAGATGTGTAATATGTGGTGTAACCACCCGAGCGATCAATGTATATACCTTTCAGAGTGGCAGAATTATTGGAATCATTCAAGGTACGAAAAATCATCACATTTTACATCTTATCCACCATCTACCTATGATCTTCATCAGAAACCAGATCCATCAGATGAAGATCAGTTGAATGACATGCTAAAATATTGGCTCGAGAAACGAGAAGCTCAATTTGATGTACAAATTCAGAGTCAAGCGGCGTCTATACAGAGAATGACAGATCAAGTTAGACAATTAACAGATAACCTGAATCACATATCTCACGGAGCAAATTCAAATAATACTGAAGAAGCCTTTGAATATCCTGAGATTCATCATGACATCATAACAGAGGACGAGGCTGAGCAGTATCAAGAATCAGAGGTATCAGTTCAGGAGCCTGCACCAACAAAGTCTCAATTTGATTTTTATTATTCTGACTCTGACGAGGATGAAGAAACTGATATTTTTGTACCAACTGCACCAACAAGGAAGGATGAAACTTTCCATCCTCAGAATGAAGATCTTGGAGCATGCTTTGCAACGATGTTTGAAGAAGATCTACCTGAACCAGTCAGATCAGAGGATGAAGACCTAAAATTTGACATTTCTTTACATCCTCAGGTTGACAATTTTGAATCATGTATTTCACATATGACAGATGAAGAGCTGAATATGGAAATTTTCAAATACATCTGTGAAGAAAAGGTGGAACAAGAAACAGAGCAAATGGAGGAGCAATTGGCAGACAAAATTGAAAATTGAGAGCATTCAGGAGAAACATCGATGTATCGGGGAGTACAAATCAAAGATATCACCCAGAAGCTTGACAAAATAGAACTTCCATTCAAGGTCAAGCATCATACAAGACCTCCTGATTTTCTTTCTTTCTTTTCAGGAACCACTGGAGCGACAAAGAATAAAAAGGTGGCACAAGCACTGAATGAGACAAAACGCTTTTTGCCCCTTTACCGTTGGAAAAGACCTTTCAAAAGCAACGCACATGGGAATGTCTTTAATAGGACATCCAAAACGACGATGAAACCTCCTTGACAGATAGATTTCAGTCATGTCTGGCTGAAGATGAAAAATTTAGCGCTAGCAGGGAGGCAACCCATGCAATTTGTTGTAATTTCTGTTTCATATTTTGTGTATACATGTTGTAGAGTTTTTAATTTTGTGTGTTATTTTTGTAGGGAAAAGCACAAACGGAGCATTTTTAGAACAGAAGGAATGGTGTTTGGCAATCAGAAAGATGAGAACTAATTCATTAGCGATGGCTGAGTAAAGAATTAATTCTTGAGACACATCCTAATGAATTTATACTAAGCGAGTGGCGTATTGCGTACACAATTCTGTTTCCTTAATTATTGCTTTGTTTTGCTTTTCTGTTATAATTATTTTTATTTTCATAGACAGGATCCAGACTTTTTGACCTTTCACGATTCATTTTGTTGTTTAGCTAACAAGCTTCCTTTGGAAGATACTAGTGCTATTATTACTCACTCTTTTCAGGTACTATAAATTCAGCCCGTCATTGCACTTTTGAAGGCATCCAGAGTTGAGAAAGAAATACATAAAAAATGGAAGCCACTTTAAGAAGACGAGTTGAGAACATTTGTGTGTTTTGCGGTAGTAGTGTTGGTGCTAAGCCACAATACGTAGAAGCAGTAAAAGAATTGGGTCGAGTCTTAGCTGCAAGGAATATGCACTTAATATATGGCGGAGGCAATCTTGGACTAATGGGGATCATTTCAAAGGCCGTACAGGAAGGAGGTAGTCATGTTTTGGGAATCATCCCAAAACCCTTGGCAGAAGCAAATCTTATTGGATCATCAAACGGAGAGGAACTGATCGTGCCAGGTATGTCTGAACGATTGGTAGAAATGATCAACCGTGCTGATGCTTTTATCGCTTTGCCAGGTGGCTTGGGCACATTGGAGGAAATTTTTATAGTACTATCTTGGGCGAACCTGAACATACATCAGAAACCAATTGGGCTGCTCAACGTTGATGGATTTTATGATTTTCTTTGTGTGTTTCTTGATGATGCCCGGAGAAATGGGTTCGTGTCAAAACCTTTAAAAGAACTACTCTTTACTGCCAGAAATGCTCCGGATCTAATTGACCAACTCTTAGCATATGAACCACAAGTTGACCCTGTCCTTGCAAAGATAAATTGGTCCGAGGACGATCGTGGTAAGAGGCGTCGTGTTAATCTGGATCTTAACCTTTAATTTTTTGTAGAATTTCAACTAACCAGGTATTATCTTCTAAACTCTTCTTCTACTGTTTAGGGAGTAGGTGATGGTTTAGTGTCTTCCTTCACTCACTACCTTTCTATAAGGAAAAGCTGTGAAGGCACCTAGATAATCATTCACCAGTAGCTTGTTGTGATAGACTAGTTTGCAGGACTCGTTGTTTATTCCTGTTACCAAGCGATAAGAGCCTAAGAGGCTTGGGTACTTAAGTGAGCCTCACTCCACCCTCCCTCTGGGGAATCTACAACGGGAATTCCATTCGACAGTTAGTCACACACCATGACCAGTAGAAGTTATTTCTTTATGTTTATGGTTTTTTTGTTGACTAAAAAGGTGAAATTGGTAAGAGATAGCTGTGTAAGGAATTCTCACGCTTGATACGTATTTCAAACCCATTTTTTCGAAACAAGTTAATTTTTGTTTAATTCCTTTTGAATTATTTAATTTGTAAATTCTCCATAAAACTGACTAAAATAGATCTTCATATGCTCAGTTGATAGGTATTATCAACATACATAG
The DNA here is from genome assembly GCA_019454045.1 of Zanthoxylum bungeanum. Classification (NCBI taxonomy): domain Eukaryota; kingdom Viridiplantae; phylum Streptophyta; class Magnoliopsida; order Sapindales; family Rutaceae; genus Zanthoxylum; species Zanthoxylum bungeanum. Next base: position 44,790 of record SKCR01041275.1, read on the forward strand.
TAACATACAGTCATAAGTTAAAAATTGAAAAGTTTGTAATATCCAATACTCTAGTTTAATTGGAGGAAGCATCTCAAAAAGTGATGGAATAAAAAAAAAATCAAAGAAAAAAATCAGAAAAATCAGAAAATTTATTCCATTACTACAAAAGATGTGAACTTTGATAAAACTTTAGGAAAAAAATATTACTCTCTTATCAACTGCACTTATGACTGTTGTGGGCAAAAATGAGTTGAATAAAACTTTGCTGGCTGTGTATATAGAGAATGGTAAATATAATCGGAGAATTTACTTATTCAGTAATTTAGAAAGAAACAAAACAACTAGTAAACTTGGAGTAGAAGTTTTACCTAATTAGTCACTAACTTCTTTATTCTCTTTTCGCTTGTCTTTTTGCTTTTGGGTGCATTAGTTTTACTTTCTTTTTACTTTTATAAAATGTTTGTGGGTATCATTGCTGTAAATCCTCACGAGACTATAACTCGTCCACTAGGGACACCTATGGGTTTAAAGGCTTGTTGCATATGCTAAATGCAACTGTGATCCCTACGAAAGTGGCTTAGTTAAATTTTATTATGTTATTTTATTTTGCTCGAGGACTAGCAAAATGTTAGGTTTGGGGGTGTGATGAGTGATAAATGTATCACTATTTCCCACTCATTTAAACTTAATATTTTGTATAGTTTCTTGAGTTTTGTGAATATTTTGATGTGTTTTGTGTTATTTTGTAGATAAATAAAGTTTCAGGACATTCTGGAGGTGATTTGGAGCAAAACTGTAATTTTGCGCGTCGCGACGCCTAACGTGCGCCGAGCTGCTGCTAACGTGCACCGGGTCCACAGGTCAGAGTTTGAGAAGTTTGACTTTGCTAACGTGCGCCGTGCCACGTGTCATCATCACAAGCGATCTGCTAACATGCGCCGCATGCCACGTGTCAAAAATTCAACGAGCCGACTTCAGCCAGCCGCCTTGCCACGTGTCAAAAATTCAACGAGCCGAAATTTTTCAGCCGACCTTCCACGTGTCCGGTGAGATGCCAAGCAACCAATAAGGTCGTGCCACGTCATCGCGTAGCGATGCCAAAGCCCTTGGCGTCGCGACGCCCAAGGTCTACCGGGGCCTATAAATTCAGCTTCAAATTTCAGTTTCAAAGGCACCATTTCCTTAAAATCCTCTTATGTAAATAATGAGTTTTCTTCTTAGTTTCTTTTAATTTCAGTTTTGTAGTTAGTTTTAATTAAGTTCTGAAGTAATAATAGTAATTCTATTTTTTTGAATAGTAATTTAATTTTTACTTTTTACCGTTTTACTATGCGAGGGTAACTTCTCCAAGCTAAGGTGAAAATGTAATTATTTTACTATTGCTATTTAGATTAATCTCCCTAAAATATAATATATAAACTATTTAAAACCTGACTAAATGAGGATACCGCCATATTGGTCGGTTGGTTATTCAATTTAATTTGGTTAAACCTGACTTAATGAGGATACCGCCATACTGGTCGGTTGGTTTATTTATTGTTCCGCCTTTATGTCTGGTTTATTTTTGTTCCGCCTTTATGGGTGGTTTATTAACAAATATTACCGCCTTAATGGCTGGTTGATCTTAATTTGACTTAATCAGGTTACCGCCTATATGGCTGGTTGGTAAAATTATCACAAGAATATATATTATATTATGGGAGATATCTAAATAGTAAATAGTAGAAGTTAATTCCTTTTACCTTAGCATTTTATTTATTTTTCTGCATTTACTTTTTAGTAATTTTTATGTCTTTTTTACTTGTCATAACTATGTGTTATAACTAAGTTAGTTTTCTAGGTTGTGATGAAATCTAATATCACCGGTTTATAAGAGGTTATTTTATAGATTGGATAATTTAAAGGTTTACTTATTAAGTCTTAAGCTTAATGCTTCTTGTTGTCTGATCACCAATAAGATTGATGTGGTAAATCTAAAATGAACTAGACATAGGGATTTTAGGTTTCAGCCTTAGACTTAATAGCCCACGATCTTCTTTGAGGATAGATAACCCTTTAATAGATTTCCTTACAGGATAGACATATACCTGTCGGGCGGGGTAGCCATAATTGGAACTTAAACTTAATGATTCCAGGTAATTTGGTTGACATAGACATATGATTCAATCGGATTAAACTGGGTATTTGTGTCTGACCATCGACAAATGCTTTCGCATAAATTCGTGTTCCAGATTAGTAAACTGATTTATTACACAAACATAAAATAATCACTTTATCTTTTAAAAGATACTAGAAAGATTCACAACCCTAGATCTTTGTGTCTTTTGTTATTTTCCTTAGTATTTTCTTTTGTCTTTTTATTTATTTAGCAAATCTACAATCAACCAAATCAATCAAGCAATCATTCTCTTCTCCCTCAATTAGATATCTGTAAATAAATAGTATCAACAATTAATAACAATAGTAGGAATTAAGTCCTCGTGGGATCGATACTTTTTATACTACTTGAACGATACGTGCGCTTGCGTTATACGTGTGTGTTTACGCCGGTCAGACTATCTGAACACGTAAGTACCTAGTACTACGTTTGTACCGATTTACAAGACAATGTTTGCTTCTTGCAAAGAGCCATGCCTACCCAATTCTCCAGAAATATCCTTATAGGAATATGTGATCTATATCAAGTGTAGTATACTGTAGTATTGCGTATATCGATCTAGTATCGGATGTTCACGTGCTAGGCCTGGGGCTGGAATTGTGTCTGCCCCGTACGAAGCACATATCGGATGTCTGGCAACTAGTCTCTATAATCGGATATACATGACCTAGTCATAATATCCCGATAGCTCAAGCTTTTAAGAGAATGAGTTCCGTATCCTATGTGACCATCATCTCTATATGAATGGAGTGATACTTCCGTCTTAACATCACACCCAACACACTACGATTCTCAATATACCCAGCATTGGCGTACACAGAACCTGTTAAAGCCCTGGACGACCTCAACCAAAGTATATTGATTGTCGCAAGTATTAGCGGTGCAAGTCTCCGGTTAAGACCAAATACACCTACCCTGATTGCAGACTCCCATAGACACATAGTCATACCACCAATGGGCTTCTGCAGGGGTCTATCCAGAGTGAAGCTGTTTCCCATACCATCGGTAAAACACAACCTCCTATCACACTTGCATGAGTATCCTATACCCAAATATATGAGAACTATGCTGTTGTGCCCTCACAACGTGCACAAGTGTAATACTAGTCTTTTACGTATTTATCGATGTCCTATCTCGATAATACTCTGACTATTGATATTTAATGATTTATCCTGCGTGGACTGATACTGTCTCATATCATTCTCCGTCCAGGAATAAATCATAAGGACCTCTCATCATTTATATATCTAGGTGATCTAATCACAAATAATAAGAGTGCAATCTCCTTTGTCACATAGTTAATTTGTACAAAAACACCATGATCTGTACAAATGGTGATGCTATGGGTCATAATTGTCCAACATATACGTTGGTATGTTACCTTCCATGTGTGTCTTCCTTGAAGACTTATATAGTACCAATAGGCACAATGCCTTGCGGTACATCAACTAGTATCCAAACTTGTTGGTATACATGGAATCCATTTCAGATGTCATGGAACTTTGCCATAATATGGAGTCGATATCTTGTATCACTTCCTCATACGTAGTCATTTGGTATACCTCAATAAGATAGACATCTTTATGAGGTGAGATCAGAAACCCATACCCCATGTTGTTTTCTGATTCTCTCCGACCTACGTGGTTCTTGTGTATTCGAAGATTATTGGAATAGTTTCATCCTTGATGAACTAATTGTGTTCCATTAAGATTCGGTGCCAGGAATAGTATTACTCCGATTTTCATCGAGTTTTACTATCCTCCCACTTACCACTGCATATCGGTATTCCTCTTAGGAAAACCGCATGGCGAGTAACAATCTAATTGTTCTCTCGTGAGTTGTATAAGTACAACACTTATGGTATCCCTAGGATAACCTACAATTGGCACTTATCCAGTTTGGGTTTTAGTTTGGTATCAACCAAACATATGCCTAGCATTCCCAAATATTCAGGATTGAGAAACCCGGTTTCTTTCCCGTTCTTATCTAATATGAAATCTGTCAAACAGATTTGTATGGAACCTTATTCAAAATAAGTTCTGCACTGTTTATGCTTATCCGTTGAAGGAAATGGTAGCTCAGAACGACTCATGATTAGCCTTATCATGTCTAACACAATTCGGTTAATCCGTTCGGACATACCGTCAAAATGACGTGTTCCGGGAGGAGTCCTCATTGAAAGAATACTATACTCTTTCAAGTATATTAGAAACTTATTGGTTAAGTATTTTTTATCATGGTCTAACCGTGACGGTTAATACTTTAGCCGGTTTGTTTGTCTATTTCGTGTCGAAAACTGTAAAAGTTTCTGATTTGTGTTTCATAAGAAACACATAACCATAACGCGATGCCACATCCGTAAAGGTCACATAATATTCATATCCACCTCTAGCCTAGCTAGACATGGGCCCACTTGCTTCACTATGAACTAGGGCTAACAGATCAGTGGCATTTACACTTTTACCAAGTAAAGGTGTTTTAGGCACATTGCCCAATAAACTAGATTCATAAACTTTATTTGAATAGAATCAAATCAGTCCGAGTACCCACTCTTCAAAAGTATGGATATACGAGTCTTGTTTAATTGTGTCCCATACAACAATGCCACAAATTAGTTTCCTCTGATCAAATCAGTTTGAGCTGTTTGTTTGTCATGTTTATGTTTGAGATTTATTTATATTCAAAATATAAATTCTGTTATTCACATCTAATGTGTATATCTCAATATCATCTTTATATAATAAAACACTTTAGTGTTCTAAAATATAAAGGTTCAATCCGCAACAGATTATGCACTATTATAGAGATAATGTATCTAGTAAAACTAGTTACATCCTAACAGTTTCCAAATTTAGGTACACACCCGAGGGTAGTTCCTAAAATTAGGTATCTACGGTTAAAACACCGACTTTCGTCCCGTTTCCAATTCGCAGATAAATCTCTATTGAAGTCAGTATCCTACTCATAGAAGATTCCGAACATCAATTCATATTTATGTATCACACTAAGTATTTAAAATCTAATTTTAATACTAGTAGTGAACATAATATGACAAACATTTTTGAAGCCAGAGCCTTGCCCGTTCTTCAATTCCTTCATGTCTGCTTTGTCCAAACGGCAGTCACGCTTCCGCAATCCCGTTTGCCACAATTTAGGCAGACATTTTGGGATATGTCATTTATCTCCCAGAAGATTATAATGATTTTGCATTTGCCCTTTTCATATTCCAGAAGCCTTTGGCGAAGCCATGGGTTTCTAGAATATCGAAGTGAGGTGCGCCTTGCGCTACTTGCCTATTGCAAAGTTTGGCTTTGTCTCATTGAGAATAGCCATTAACTCTCCAAGAGTTAACTTTCGCAATTTAGTACTTCTAAAATCTAAGTATAGATTTATGAAGATCCTTCAATTTCATTATCATACTTTAAGGATCTAACCTTTAATTCTGACAAAGAAATTAAGGAGTCTACTGCGACAAGCTTAATGGATTAAGCACTAAAGTTATCATCACATGAATCTTCCAAAGATTATCCTCTACTATTTGTTTAATTCCGGGCTTAGGCCTAATATGTTATTTTATCAAATAAAGTAACTTATTATTTTCCAGGACCATCCTGAAATTATTCCCAATTTGAAAAATTAAACCATTTAAATACATTTTCCCTAGGATCATGTTTTAAATGTCAATCTTTCAATTTTATTTTGATTATAATAGTCCAACTATTTAATCAACGATTAAGGTACTATTTATTATAATGATTACTATAGTCCAACTATTTAATCAACTATAATTAATAGATTAAAATCAATTATATTGATTACTATAATCCAATTATAAAATCAACTATAAATGAATTGTTTGAATACAATCCAACTGTTAATTAAAACAACATTTAAATATTAGTCCAACTAACATTTAATATATTTGACGAATGATATTTGATTTGAGCGCGTATGGCAAGTAATTAAAAGAATATTGCAAATTCAATTCTTGCCTCCCACTATTTTTCGGCGAGCCTCTAACCCTCTGTCGAGTACTCGGGAAACCGTGTTTCCTAGCAGGCTAGGATCCCGTTAAATATCACACAATCTTGACTTTGGCCAACAAATTGTATGATAATTAACTAGGTAGATCTCTAAGATCAATTGGATCCAATCCAATTCCTAGATCCAGTAGGGGGACATCCAAGTCCGAAACATATATCTTATATATGCCAATATATCCAATATATTACCTAACCTTTTTCCTCTGAATCAACTAAGCCTTGACTTTGGCACAACAAACTTAGTGATCCCAGTTAAGCGCGACCCATTGACCATGGAAAGCTTCGTAATCAATGTAGATGGACAAGAAGTGGTCTTGACTTTGGCCAACAAACCACAACTTGGACAAGACACCGATATGGAACAAAGTTCTCGTGATTCAAACACATCCTCGATGGACAAAGGCCTTGACTTTGGCCAACAACCAATGCCGTCTTAGATCTTGAGTAAGAATCACTCAATGGAAGGAAAAACGCTTAATATTTTGTGAGGGTTTTTCGAATGCAAATTGGCAACCAATTTATTATCTTTGTTAAGGTCTCATCATCATACACCCTTAAACATGCATTCTAAACACATAATAAAGCGCGTGTAATTAAAATAATAATGATATGAGGATGGATACTTTACATATTGATCCTAGATCAAATCTCTCCATTTCTCTCTCCCGCTAGCACATGTATTTACTTCTACCCGTTACACTACACTCCTAAAGAAACCTCATTTACATTGAGGGGAATATGTGAGAAGAGAATACAAAGAATAAGGAGGTAATAAGGCTGGACACGCAGGTCCAATTAATAAATTCCAAATTTATTACAACAATTTCTAAAATTGCCCCACCCATCTAATATCCATCCGATATACATTATTCATGCATCACAACCATGTATTCACACTAGCATGTTATCAATCAATCTAATCAAATTAATTAATCTGATAATTAGTGACCATCCAATGTTCAAACAATGATTTGATTTTGCTCGAGTCAAACTCGTTTTGCGAATAAGTACTCAAAGTATGAATTCTCGAATTAAATTAAATTACGAAATTAAATCCAATTCAATTTGTATTTAATACTAATTCGCGATTTTATTCCAAATTAAATACTACACTTTATTAATAAACCTTTACGATTTAAATTCCAAATTTAATCGCTACGGGTCTCAAAGCCCGATTAACGTCCAACATCAATTTAATTAAAGTCCAATGGGCTTTTAATTAATTTCTTTAAGGCGTGGACTTTTGGTCAACTCGGGTCAAACCCAATAACCAAAGTCCAATCCGAGAGTTACCCCATAAGCCCAGAAATCAATTTAGGCCCATTAGGCCCAATTAAACTTTAAAGGTCCATTAGTCGCATTGGGCTTTATGGAAGCGGTTTTGGGCCTAATTGGATCCAACCAATTTTGCCTAAACCCAACTTAGTACAACCAAGCCTAATAAGCCCATTTACAACTTTAAAAGTCCAATTTCAAAAATTAGGCCCAATATAATTAAATTACAAATTCCAAATTCCCAATTTAATTACCAAAGTGTATAGCATTATTAATCACCCAGATTAATATTTCCAAAACATCAAATTAGCCTAATTAATCATGCTTGTCACATAGTAATTTGTACAACAACACCATGATATGTACAAATAGTGACGCTATGAGTCATAATTGTCCAACAAACGGTCCTATATATATTTGTTAAATATTTTTAATTTTAACAAAATGTAAGACAACTTCATGATTTTCGATTCCTTCAGACCCAATAGGATAAATAGGTAGCTTAATTTTATTTTTTTTAAAAATTAAGTCCAACCTTTAAATTTAATTTTTTTCCAACTTACAACTAATATAAATCATTTTTTTTTAAATTTTTTTTAAGTAATTTTGTTGTTCTGGTTCCGGAACCCCAGCTAGACCTACTCGAGGGTGTGAATTTGAGTCCCTATGAGGACTCATGAGTATGTGAGTTTAAAAAATATAGATTTATAAGTTAAATAATCGGAAAATACAATTAAAATATTATACACTATTATATATGTGATTTTTCTTGTCTTGTCTTGTTTTTGTTTAATCACATAACTAACACGGAAACGCATTCGACATAAAGAATATTATATCAAATTATTTAAAATTAAAATTTTAAAATAATTATATATATAGATGATTGGATATAATATATATTTTTCGAGTGTATTTATTATTGATTTCCTTCTAAATTATATTCTTAAAGGTAATAAATACACTAATATTTATTATTGTATTATTTAGGATATATTATATGAAGAATTGAGTAAAAATGAGTGAAAACCCATAATTCTCAATTTACACCAGTGATTTCTTGATTTATATAACTTTTAAATTTTTAGACATAATTTTCTCATATGATGACCAATTAAGGTGATTAAAATTGCATTGGAAAGACGACTCTATTATTTACAACTTTGTAATTTATGTCGAAAACTGAATCAAATTCCTTATTCGCCAAAATCGAGTTTGAAATTGATAATTCTTCACTATCAGTCAGTGTTGCTGCTCACACAAGCTTGTGGCGCTACCTTTACTAGCTAAAAATCATTTCAGTGAGTTAGAAAAGGTCTGTGGCCCTTGATCAAGATCTTTTCGGCACACCACCAATGCTATAACTCCGAAATTGAATAGGAAACTTGGTTTTATCATATTTATATAAGGAGAATATTTAGGATTAATTCATATGCATTTTTTGAGAGGAAAATAAATCTATTTTGAGGCCAAAAATACTCTTTAAACTAGCAACCATTCAAAAATAACTAAGAATAAGAAGATCAAATAAGAATTAAAAAGAGAAGATGGAAGAATTTGGAGATTGAAGATTGACAACCTTCATGATTTATTTTCTTTATCCCTTATTTATTAATTCTTTGTTGTTTATTATATTGAATATGATGTTTTTGTTTACCTTCTTTATCATGAACTAGATCTTATTCTAGGATTATAATGGAACCTAATATGAACTTTTGATTAATTGAATCTCTTTTATGATTGATTTGTTACCATTTATATGGAATATTTTTCATTTTCTTTGCTTAATTCTTTCTATTGCTTGGTCAATAATATGATAGTTATGGTAAACACTAACAAACATGGAAAATGGAATTTTTGTTTAGTCTTGGGAATTGATAATGCATGATCGTATTCATAAAATCGTTTTCCGTGCAGGATAAGAAAAAACCTACAAGGCATGTGTAGCCATAATTAGAACATGATCGTAATGAGTTTGGCTTAAAATAATTATCATAGTAATATAGACAATTGAACTAAGTTGGGCAATTCTACTTAGGGATGGCAGGAAGACCCGGACGATCCGAGTCCGGGTAGACCCGGGTCCGTGATTTAAATATCCGGACCCCCGTCTTAAAAATTAGGACCGGGCGAATCCGGATCCGAATTTGGGATCGCATGGGTTTGGCCCGGATAGTCCCAGGTCCGAAAATAATAATAATTAAATATAATAAATTAAAATATAATAAATAATACAAAATAATATGCATATAAAAAATATAATAGAATATAATTAAAAAATATAAAAGAATTGAAATAAAACTAATAAAATTGACAAAATACAAATATAAATATAAAATAATATAATTAAAAATTAAAAAAATAAAAATAAAAAACGGTTATCTGGGTCCAGACTCGTGTATATTTACCCGGACCCGGGCAATGGCAATGAAAATACTTCCGGACCCGGATCCGGATCCAGATTTTGCCATCCCTATTTCTACTCGACCATCAGGAAAAACGTGTAGATAACTTTGTGTTATATGTTAATAATTTATTATAATTGATCAGTTATAAAGAGAAGAGAAAGATTATAAGAAAATATTGTGAGGAAGTTGCGATCATAAGTTATTCTTATCTTGCTACTTTCGCTTATTTAAGTTTATTTCCTTTTACTTTAATTTACTTAGTTAATAGCTCGTCTTTTATAATTTCTATTCTAAATACGGTTAAGGTTGATAAAAATTTAGTATTCAATATTAATAACAATTCCTCATGGGATCGATATCTTTCATATTACTTTTACGATACATGCACTTGCATGCTATACAAAACCGCTATCAAGTTTTTGGCACCATTGGTGGGGAATTGTTTATTTTTATTAATATTAGAGTAATCAATATGAGTCTTCGTTTAGACCTCATTTTTTTTTTTAGTTTTTTAATTTTTCTTTTATCAAGTATTTCAAAAAAAAAATGAATTACCACTGCGTAACAAGAGAACTAAGTAGTTTAAAATATTATGTTACAACCTTATGTTGGTGGATTACAATACTTGTTGGAAAACATCAATAAATAGCTTGACGCAATGGATTCTCAAGTCTTTCAAAGTAAATGATGAGTTGCGAGATATGTAGGGAAGTCATTCCAGTATTGTTTACACCTTCAACTATAATTCAGGATGATAGAACCATCAGAATTTATATGGCATAACAATGAAGGTCCTGCATATCTCACTGAACCATTATATCATTTTTATCCATCACAAGCTCAAGAAAATTCCTCAAGAACCGAAGCCATATTTGGAAGAAATAGTGATGCAGTTAAATGATAAAATGTTACGATAGTAGAATGAAATGTTTCAAAAGCATGAGGAAATATTTTGAAAGTGGTAGGCCGAGTTTGCCAAGTTTGAAACTGTGGATGCTGGTTTTCGCCCGAGGTCCACAATCGTGAATTTGTAGTATGAGGGGCACGAGCAAACCTGCAAAATAAGAGTAGAGCGAAAGTGGAAGTTACTGCCCACCGGTGTGGTGGAAGCCATAGGCACTCCGACGCTCAAGTTAGCCGAAATACGAATGAGTTCAGGGTGAAAGGGTTAAGGTCTATGGAGTATCTCAACCACATATTGTTTGTCGTGAGGGCGGTGTATTGGAGTTGTGTCTTGATGATAGGAGTAGTCTCAAGAAGAAGATCACATCTCTATTGCTTTGTCTTCTTATTTTATAGGTTCCCTGATGCGGGGTCCCTATTCTGCCCGTTGGAGTCTTCTCTCATGATGGTTTAATTCAGGCGATTTATGTCTGGTAACTGATGATCGTGTCTATATCTTTTAACTGTCGTCTTTATGGTGAAGTTCATGAATTTGGATTCTCATTTGACTCTTGTAACTGGTGTCCGTTGGTTCTCTTCATGTTAACGGGTTTGGGCCCATGAGGCTTCTTTGTATGGCATTTCTGTTTATAGGCTGAATCTGCTAGTGGGCTTCAGGGTCGGTGGTTGGTTTTGGGTTAAATGTCGATTTTACCCCTGGGCCCAAATTTGGCCCGTACAGTTTGTCCCCTACTCTCTAAGTCTGGAAGTCCTTGACTTGGAGAGTACCTTCGAGTATGTCGAATGAATCAGGATACGTATGTCTACTTTACCGATCTTGGCAATGGTCTTGAGATAATCCACATGTCGTCCCGTCATACAGTCTGGAGAAAGAAGATTTCATGTCTTCTTTCATTTTCGACAATAGACTTGGAGGTGTCCCTGGCTTGATCAAAACTGTCGAAGGCTTTTTGGGAGTCAACCTCGAACGACATGTCGCATTGAGTAAGGGGGAGCTCACATCTTCTAACTTGCCAACCACGTGAGCCTATGGGGGAATGTCTTGTGTGGACTGAACTAGACAATAGTTTAGGAGATATCTCACTCGGCATACCGTTCGGACAGAAGAAGTCCAAGTTCTACAGTTGGCATGTCATATGGATTGGGCATGAATTTTGATTGGACATAAGTCGTCATGGGGAAGTCCCTAGTCGACTGAACCAGATGGTGGTTCAGGCGTAATCTTACTCGACATGTCGCATTGAGCGAGTGAATTACCATAACACTTTATTTGACTCGACACTTTGGCAATTCCCCGTCCTTTCTTGTCATTAATTACAAACCCTAGCGTGGTTTACGAGGAGTTTTTGGCGGGAGTTTTGGCGCCAATTTATGTAGTGTGTATAAAAGAGCTTTGGGCGCCTCATTTGCTTCATTCGTAAAAAATTTCATTTGGAGGCCGAGTAAGGGGAGCTCCAAGTGTTTCAAGGTATTCTTCGAAAACTATCTCTTGTTCTTCAATTTCTTTAAACATTCATAGTGAAGATTCAAGCTGTTCTTAGGCAAAATTGGCTGTTAAATCTTTGGGTTTGTGTGAATTGTTTTAGAAATTGTGTTCGTGGCTTTTGATCTTTAGGAGGTAGGTCACTAGGGAGTTTAGTTGTTTATATGCTTATCGTTTGGAAGATGTCGAGTGGTGATTCTTTAGGCAGCTTAGGTTCCAAGATTGATAGTTATGTCGAATCGTCAAGTGAGACGGAGGAAGGTGAAGAATACAAAGACTGGTTGTACCGGGAGTTGATCGAGGGTGGTGTAGTTACCCTGGCTAGGCCTTCTCAAGAGGCCCCCACCGAGGCCATACCACAGAGGTCTTTGCCCGCTGTCGGGGAGCCGAGTGACTTTCCTTGTACGAGTGAACATACTAACTTATTATCTAAGAATCCTGCTAGTTGAATGACTGGGAAAGTGTAGAGGGAACTCTGCTGCATGTATAGGTTCCCCGATTCTATTGAACTTTGGGTGCCTTCGTCGAATGAAAGAATTGACTACAAGGTTCCCGGATGGATGGGTTTCTACGTACGTTCATTTTTGTGGGGTTGAGGTTTCCTATTCCTAGATTGGTCTGGGAAGTTCTGGATCATTTTGAAGTTGCCCCTTCACAGCTGATGCCAAATGCGTGGAGGATTTTATTGTCGCTTGAATGTTTGTCTTTTGAGTTGGGATTACTCTTTGAGGTAAAGGACGTTTTAGAGACATACTACCTGAAGGAGCATTTGAAGGAGAAAGGAAGATATACTCTGATACTCCGTCAAAGAAGGAAGCATTTAATTACCGAATTGCCGACTAACGATAGGGGAAACTGGCAGTCTTATTATTTCTTTGCAAATGGTGAGGGTATATTGGATCGACCGGGGCTGGTCGAATCCCTGAATTTTGGTGTTTGTCGAGTGAGTGATTTTTTTCATATATTTAATTTGTAATCCTTGATTCATACTTTGGTATTTGAATGACCATGTGCTTGCTGCTGCAGATCCTTTACGAAATAAGTCATTTGTCACGACTGCTCGTACAATCTCAAATACCAAAGCCATTCTATCCCTGTCGGCCGAAGAAAGACATTATACGACCATCTTAACGGAGAAGAGATTAAGGGCGACTCCGTTGTGGAAAGAAATTTATCACCGAGAAGAAGGTAAAGTTCTCGCCTCCTGTAACGATGTTTTGTCTGTGATAAATTATAAATGGTCGTGTCAAAAGTTGTACGGAGGGAATAGATTTCGAGAACCCTTAAAACCTGAAGAATTTTTGTGCTCAGAGGAAATGATGACTGGGCAATTCACAGTAGCCTCTCTCGACGAGATGAAAAGTTGGAAGAAGTCAAGGAAATTGAAGAAAAAGGAACTAGAAGCTGAAAAAGAAGCTGACCCTCAACAAAGGGAAGTCGTTTCTGGAGAGGACGTTGTTAAAAAAATTAAGTCGACTGAAATGACTTCCGCGGGGAAGAAAAAGAAGTCTATCGCTGAAGTAGAAGAGGATACTGATAACCTAATCCTAAAATTCCCATGAGAGTCGACTGCAATTTCAGATCCTTCAAGCATTGAATCATTCGTGGAAGGGCTTCTTCTTGAGGGGGATGAAGTGAGGTTAGCACAAATTGGCCCGGTGGAGGCCATGAAGAAAGCCATCGCTTTGAATTACCAAGTGAGTAATATATATTGTTTTTTGAATGACGTTCTGACTCGACTTCTTCAGACACTGGAATGTAGTTTGTTCATGCGGAAGAATGCGGAGTCCAATCAGAGGAGGACCAGAGAGCTGGAGAAAACGTTGTTGGTGGTGAGGAAGGAATCGTCAGATCTGAAGTCCGGGCTGGTCGCTTCTCAGAGGAAGTAGAAAGGGCTCGAGAAGGAATTGAAGGAAGTGAAGGCCACTTTGAAGATGGAAAAAGAGATGGATGAGCTTACGATTGATAGTTATAAAGCAAGTTTCGAAAATGTGAAAAAGGAGAACGAGTCTTTGCTAGAGCAAATGGAGGATGTCGTCATTGACTCTATGATGAAAAACAGATATGATTTAATGAAGGAATATCTTGCTGGGAAAACATGGACTAGAAGCCAGAGAAATGGATTAGGGAGTATGAAAGACGTGCTGCCGGTATGTCTTCATCGACGGAGGAGGATTATGAAGAAAAAGGGCAGGAGGTTGAGTCAAAGAAGGGCGAGGTCGAGTCAATTGCAATTCACGCAGATGAGACAGAGGAGGTCGAGAGGCCCATAGAGGAGGGAGATGATGTCGAGCCAGCGGCCATTCAATCTGAATCGACAATTGCGGTCGAGACTCAAGAAGATGTTCCTGCCAATCTTCCAACAACTGCCGATGAAGGTGGAGCCAGTCTATAAATTTTAAGGGTTTGGTATCAACTTGGAATGTTTTGTACAAAGTTTGAATTAGTGGTCCCGATAGGAAGGGGGAAAGCCGTATTTTGAACAATCAACGTTGTGCATAGGTGTGTAATGATGAACGATCTTATATTTTGTATGTAAATGTCGAATGATATTTAAAGAACGATATTCGATTGCAATTAGTCTAATGACTTCTACAAATTTCCTTATTTCATACTTATAACTGTTATTGGAGAATATGACAGCCAATAAACAAAACTACAATCATAATAAAAAAAAAGTGTTACCGGATGAATCGCTTAAGGTGCACCGAGTTCCAACTGTTGCGCACGGGAGTCCCCTCAATAGTTTGTAGCTTGTAAGCTCCTTTCCCGACAACTTTCGTGACGAGGTAAAGGCCTTCCCAATTCAGACCCAACTTCCCGTCTCCAATCTCCTTGGTGTTCTGGAACACTCTCCGTAGGACCCAATCTCCAGTCTTGAAAGTCTTACTCCTGACGTTTTTGTCGAAGTATTTGGCCATCCTTTGTTGATAGGCAGCCAGTCGGATGGAAGCTCGGTCCCTAGTCTCATCAATCGTGTCGAGATTGAAATTCATAAGCAATTGATTATTTTCTTCGCTGAGCCATTGGTAGCGTGGGGAAGGGATGATTTCTTCTGTTAGAATGACTGCTTCCGTTCCGAATGCCAATGCGAAATGAGTTTCGCCTGTCGAAGACCTCGCCGTTGTTCTGTATGACCATAACACTCCTGGAAGTTCATCTGCCCAAGCACCCTTAGCCTTCTCCAATCTCTTCTTCAAGGTGTTCATGATCGTCTTATTGGAAGATTCGGCCTGGTCGTTTGCTTGTGGAAAGCGTGATGTAGAAAAGTTCAATTTTATACCCCAGTTCCTGCAGAAATTTTGAAAGTGATGGCTGATGAATTGGGAGCCATTGTCAGTCACAATTTCCCTTGGTATGCCGAATCGGCAAATGATATTTTTCCATACGAATGTTTGAGCTTCTTTGTCGCGTACTCTAGCAAATGCTTCAGCTTCTATCCACTTTGAGTAATAATCTGTCATCACAAGCATGTAGACTCGTTGACCAGGCGCGGTTGGTAGTTTTCCTACTATATCCATTCCTCACTTCATAAACGGCCAATGGGACATAATGGGATTAAGTTTCTCTGGTGGGAGATGAGGAACTGGTGCAAACCTCTGGCACTTATCACACTTTTTGTGAATTCTGTAGAGTCGAATCTCATTGTCGGCCAATAATACCCTACCGAATACGCTTGAAGAGCCAGGATCCTTCAGCCAGAATGGTTCCCGCATTCCCCTTCATGCAACTCTGTCAACACATGCTGCGCTTCGTCGTGTGTTAGGAATTTCAAATAAGGTCCTGTGAACGATCTTCTCAGCAGGTGACCGTCGAACACAACGAATCTCGCAGAATGTCTCTGGACTTTTCTAGCATGGAGTTTGTCTTCCGGGAGCAAGCCTTTTTGTAAATACTCAACTATAGGCGTTATCCAATTATCGACTGTGTTGACAGCCGCAACAATAGTTTCTTCCTCCCAGATTGCTGGCCAACTAAAATGCACAACAGGTATTGTTCGTGGTTTATCACCCTCCATTGTCGATCCCAAGGTTGCCAATGCATCTGCTTGGGAATTTTCGCTTCTTGGGACTTGGGTTATGGAAAATTTCTTAAATGTCGACTGAATTTCTTTTACCTTCTGCAAGTAGGATGCCATTGCTTGACCCCTGGGGTGATAAGATCCCTCGATCTGGTTGACTATCAATTGAGAGTCAGATTTCACTTCTATCTCCCTAGCTCCCAGTTTTTAGCTAACAATAACCCTGCGATTAATGCCTCATACTCTGCTTCATTGTTGGTAACTCTAAAATCGCATTTGATTGCCTGTTGCAAGGTGTCGCCTGTCGGGGTAGTGATCACTTTTTTCCAAAACCGCAGCCCTTTTTGTTACTGGACCCGTCAACCGCTAACTTCCAAGGTATTGTCGGCTGAATAGAGTTGATCTCAGTTTCATTCATTTTAAGGAGGTCGGGAGTGAAGTCGGCCACAAAATCTGCCAATGCCTGAGATTTGATGGCGGTCCTAGGCTGGTACGTTATGTCGTGTTCCCCAAGTTCAATTACCCACTTCATCAGTCTCCCTGACAATTCTGGTTTATGGAGTATGCTTCTTAACGGATATGCCGATTATACCGTGATCGGGTGTCCTTGAAAGTAATGTCTATGTTTCCTCGCGGCTGTAACAAGGGCGAAAACCAACTTCTCCATTAACGGGTAGCGTGATTCTGCTATCATCAATGCTTTGCTTATGTAATAGACTGGTGATTGAATCCCTGACTCCTCTTTGACTAAGACGCCGCTAACAGCATGCTCTGAAACTCCCAAATAGAGGTAGAGCCTCTCATTGTCGTGTGGTTTCGACAGCAAGGGGGTGTAGTGAGGTACTGTTTGAGTCTTTTCAGCGATTCTTCACAAGCAAGGGTCCACTCAAAGTTGTTTTCCTTTTTTTAAAGCTGAAAAGAACAAAAAGCTCTTATATGTGGATTTGGAGATGAACCTGTTTAGCGCAGCAATTCTCCCAGTTAGTCGTATGACGTCTTTCGGGCTGGTAGGAGATGGAATGTTGAGGATTGATCTAATCTGGTCTGGATTTGCTTCTATTCCTCGTCGTGTGACTACGTACCCCAAGAATTTCCCTAAGACGACACCAAATGCACACTTAGTAGGATTCAACTTCATTCCGTACATGTCCATGATGTCAAAGGCTTCTTCTAGATGACTAAAGTGCTGCTCCGATTTGATGGACTTCACCAGCATGTCGTCAATGTAAACCTCTATTGTCTTCCCAATTTGATTGTCGAACATCTTGTTGACCAGCCGCTAGTAAGTTGCTCCTAAATTTTTTAAGCCTAATGGCATGACCTTGTAACAAAAAGTCCCTCGATTTGTAACAAAAGCTGTCTTCTCTTGATCGTCAGGATGCATGAGAATCTGGTTGTAGCCTGAATACGCATCCATAAAGCTCAACAGCTCATGCCCTGCAATTACGTCGACCATTGAATCAATATGTGGCAGAGGAAACGAGTCATTTGGACAGGCTTTGTTCAAATCCGTATAGGCGATGCAGACTCTCCACTTCCCATTCTTTTTCTTCACAACTACAACATTCGTAAGCCACTCCAGAAACTGTACTTCTTTGACTGCACTGTTCTGCAATAACTTCTGAATCTCTTCATCAATGATCCGGTTTCTTTTAGGGGTGAACTTTCTCATTTTCTGCCTAACCGAGATGTGGTCCGGATCCACATGCAGTTCGTGAGTTATGAGCTCCGGATCGATTCCAGTCATATCTTTGTGAGACCATGCGAAACTGTCGTGTCGCCTCTTCAAGAATTCAACTATGTCGGTTCTGAGTTTGGGATCTAAGTCAGCCCCTATTAATGCCTTGTGATCTGAAAATTGAGGGTGAATCTGGACCTCATCGAGCTTCTCTATATTTGGTAGAGTCGGCTCCGGAGCAGGAGGTCCGCTCTGTAATTGCTATGCTGACATAATTTTAGCCTTCAAAGTCGTCTGGTAGCAGCTTCTTGGTGCCAATCTATCACCTTTAATTTCTTGAACCCCCCACTTGGTATGGAATTTTATTACTTGATGATAAGTAGACGAGACTGCCCTTATGTCGTGAATCTAAGGCCTGCCAATGATCAGGTTGTAGGCTGATGGGCTGTCTAAGACCAGGAACGTGGTCATTCTGTTGACTCCAGATACGTAGACTGGGAGTGATATTTCCCACATTGTGAATTTCTACTCTCCGCTAAACCTGATCAATACCGTCGTTCACCGATTTATTTTATCTCATTTCGCCCCCATGTCCGTAAGGGCACTAGCAAAAATAATATTAGCTGAGGAGCCCGTGTCGACCAGCACTCGTTTGATCATAAAGTTTGCCACCTGCAAAGAAATTACCAAAGCATCATGATGTGGATTTAAGTCGTGTGAATCCCCGTCGTCTGGAAACTCCATTATCAAATCTGTGAAGGCTTTCTATACAGACATCGAGGTATGTGAAGTCTTATATATTAGAGCCCTTAATGTCATTTAGCTGCCGAATATGTTAGATTTATGATCCTCCTGAAATGACATTAACAGTGTTATTAATTGGGGGTGGTGGGGCTGGAATTTCTCCTTGAGCATCTCTCTCATCCCTTCGCGCCAAGGTTGCTTTCCCTTTATCAGTGAGCAAGTCCCTCAGGAACCCCTTGTTCAGTAACTCCAGAACTTCTAATCTCAAGGCTACACATTCCGCCGTCGTGTGACCACAGTCCCTGTGGAATTCACACCACTTCCTAGTGTCTTTTTTGGTCGAATTATCTCTGGAGTGTGAGGCCATTTTACATCACTCCCCATCTTCTTAAACACAGAGACCAGTTCCCCGGGAGAAATGGTAAAGTTGTAGTCCGGGAGCCTGGGTTTGTTTGCTGGCAGTTCCTCCCTACTTTTGTACGGCTTGGTCATCTGTCTATATTTGTAGAAAGGTCATCGTTATGCTCTTGTGATGCGTCCCACATCGGTTGCAGGGTGCCTCCTGGGCTGGTTTATAAGGCCAGGGCCAACCCTCTCCCTCTGAGCTAGCTTTGGGGCAGAGTTAGGGCTTGGGTTCTTATCAGTTGGTATCAGAGCCACCACTCCGTGTGAATGGCCGGTGTCTTTGGGGTTCGGCCAAAACGCCGACTGAGGCAGTCGGGTCTCAGGGGGTGGGGATGATGCGTCCCACATCGGTTGCAGGGTGCCTCCTGGGCTGGTTATAAGGCCAGGGCCACCCTCTGCCTCTGAGCTAGCTTTTCGGGCAGAGTTAGGGCTTGGGTTCTATCATCTTGGCGGGTTCCTCCCTTCATTGTAAGACTGGATATCCACATCGTGTCGTCTGAGAGCAGGCCTTCGGTCCACTCGTGCACTCGTAACATTCCCTTCTTTTATTTCTTTTATCTTATTCCCACCTTATTTCTATCTGGGCTCGCGCCATGACTTGGTCCATTATGTAACTTCGTCAATTTCTTGTAGAGCCCACTTTAAAAAAGTAGTCCATTCCGGAAGGCTTCAACCGCAATTGGCTGGTGGAGATCCGAGATAGCAATTCTCTCCCGGTTGAACCGGGCCACGTAGCTCCGTAATGACTCTCCTATTCTCTGTTGTATGGAATTGAGGTCGTCTGAAGTCTTTTCTAATTTGCATGAACTTGCAAAATGCTGCACGAACTTATCAGCCAGCTTTTGGTAGGACCCGATCGACCTGCAAGGTAGGTTAATGAACCAAGAGAGGGCAGGTCCAGCCAGTGTCTCTCCAAAACATCTACACATTCCAGCCTCCCACTCACTTGGGGACAAGCCGGTTGACATCATCTTGAACTTGTAATGTATCACGTGGTCGTCTGGATCGGTGGACCCATCATATTGCTTCATTTCAGGTGGACTGAATTTCCGGGGCAGCTCAACAGCTACAATTGATTCCACAAACGGTGTATCAGAAATTGTTCAGGCCCTGCTCTTCCTGATTGGCAGCCTTACACCTGGAAGTCTCGACATAATTGCCTCTTTAAATTCAATCATTTCCCTTCTGATTAGCAAATTTTAGGGATGGATCGATGAGAGAGTTCAGCTCATGTGGAGTCGGTTGGTGATTGTTGTTTGGCCCCTCCGACATTGGCGGAATTATTGGGTTGCTTCGGTCGTCCGGATCACTGGTTTGACCTTGAGTGTGGTGCTGGGGATGGGATGAAAACTGCTCAGGCCTTTTCTGCAGGCTGTCGTTGGAATTTTGTATCATCTGATTCTCTTCCTCAAGGGCTTGCAGACGTTCTTGGAGTATGGCAAGTTGTGCCATCACGGGATCCGAGGTTTTTTCATTGTTTGAAGCAATTTCTGTCTGTTCTGGGCTTGAGTGAGCTGTTTTGTTGATGTGTTTTACTTTTGCGAAATCCGCTCGGTAGCCCTACGGTGGGCACCAAATTGTGGATGCTGGTTTTCGTCCGAGGTCCACAATCGTGAATTTGTAGTATGAGGGGCACGGGCAAACCTGCAAAATAAGAGTAGAGCGAAAGTGGAAGTTACTGCCCACCGGTGTGGTGGAAGCCGTAGGCACTCCGACGCTCAAGTTAGCCGAAATACGAATGAGTTCAGGGTGAAACGGTTAAGGTCTATGGAGTACCTCAACCACAGATTGTTTGCCGTGAGGGCGGTGTATTGGAGTTGTGTCTTGATGATATAAGTAGTCTCAAGAAGAAGATCCCATATCTATTGCTTTGTCTTCTTATTTTATAGGTTCCCTGATGCGGGGTCCCTATTCTGCCCGTTGGAGTCTTTTCTCATGATGGTTTAATTTAGGGGATTTATGTCTGGTAACTGATGATCGTGTCTATATCTTGTAACTGTCGTCTTTATGGTGAAGTTCATGAATTTGGATTCTCTCTTGACTCTTGTAACTGGTGTCTGTTGGTTCTCTTCATGTTAACGGGTTTGGGCCCATGAGGCTTCCTTGTATGGCATTTCTGTTTATAGGCTGAATCTGCTAGTGGGCTTCAGGGTCGGTGGTTGGTTTTGGGTTAAATGTCAATTTTACCCCTGGGCCCAAATTTGGCCCGTACAAAAACATTAACTCAAAATTAGGCAACATCCTTGAAAACAGTGGAAGCCCAAGTGCGATAAATAGCCAGTAATCAGAGATATAGACATTAAGGGACAATACCAAACGATACTGAGGATATGGGTGAGCAACGGTTTCGGGTCTACCCGGAATCGGACCAGTTTTCGGGTTTGGAACCGGAACCAGTTGTAATTGGGTAGGTTCCGGTTCCAAAAAATGAAGGAACCGATTTTATCCGGGTAGGTTTCGGTTCCAAAATGATCGGAACCGGAACCGGACCATGGAACCGATTTTTGGAATCGAATATAAAACCGGTTTCACTACTATTTGAGTGGTAGTTGCATTAAAAAAATTTGAACCTCAGTGTTCTTGCTTTTGTCTGCTATTTGGCATTTGCTCATCATGTTAATGGTCTCTTTGATTCCACAATACTAGAATTTGGTTGAGGAGAGGACAAAAAATTGAAGGAACTGGAGGAAAATATAGCAGCTGTTTCTTTTACTGCTGTTTCTGAATGTTGGTCTGCAGACGCATCAATTGTCATTGAAACTTGCTTTGCAAAAATCTCAAAATGTAGAACTTAGAAATGAATTTGAAGGTTAGTTGCACAAATTTTTTGTTATAATATATAATCCATTTGATCCATTTTGATCATTTTTATGCTGTTGCTTGCAGGACTCTACAAACTGATGGAGGAGCTGACGGATGATGTAGAGAGATTAAATGAAACAGTATCATTATTCCCATCGATTGTCCATTTATTTTTTAATTTACTTTGATTAAACTTTAAACATAACATACCCAAGGTTTCACAACTAGGCAACTCAATGCACTGATAACTTGCCTAATTGTAAATGAAAACAGAAAGGGTAATGAGGCTGATGAGCATTAAAAGTCTAAAACTTCATTTTCTTCGTTCTTGAGCTTCGACACTCCGATTTGGTCTCCGTTTTTTCCTACGGACTCGTATTGGAATGTAGTTTTCATTAAAATATTTTAAAATATGGTAATTTAGAATCAGACCGGAACTGGACCGGAACCGAATAATAGGATACCCTGTTTAATTGGGTAGGTTTCGGTTCCACTTAGTGTGGAATCGAATTTTTCCGGGTAGGTTCCGGTTCCATGTGGAACCTGAACCGAAACCGATTTTGCTCACCCCTAACTGAGGAGGAAACATTGAATAAGGAAAATGAAAGGAAGGAAAAGGTTGAGGAGATTGAAAAAAAAAAGAGGCTTGGTTTAAGAACGGTGTCATTTCACAAGTGAGTGTAAATATACTATTATTGTTATAAAAGTGAAAAATAAAAAAAAATAAAAAACAAAACAAACCAACAAAGTATTCCAGCCAATTCGGTTATTTTTGCCCAGCCCTAAGCTCCATGAATGAATGAAATATTTCAAATTTATGAGCTCTTGCTTGTATTTTACACGAGAAAAGCTCGAATCGATTGTCATTATATATCCTTGTTTGAAACATGTAAAATGAAGACATGCGGAAGGGCAATTACAACAGTTACTTGACAACATTTGAGAACTTCATTCAAATATTGATACTTGACAACTTGTAGTGTTGGAGACCATCAAACAATCTTTAGAGACTTGTGTAGGCACTGCATTTTTACATGAAGCCCGATGATGAGCCTCGTATGGAGGCACTACCCGATAAGTTACGGAAGTCGCGGGAAACAGACGTCGGAAGGGAAAATTCAAAAATTAATACATTATCAATTTAATTCATTTGTTTGGCCTCGGGTTCGCTCAATTGATATCTGTTTCAAACGTTAGCCTCGGCCTAAAACCAATGCAACCCACAAAGGGCCACACGCCCAAACCCACATCACAAAACCCTAGCCCAATCCAAAATATTCAAATCACATTTAACACATGCCTAAATCCCTCCCAAATCCCCTTCCAAATTAAAAATATCTTGAATCTAATGCCCACAAAAAATATACAATATTCTTTCCCTAAATAAATTAATTAAATACACCCATTTATTGCTTGATTTGTTTCCTTTTGCAAACTGATGAGTGATAAAACTATCAATATTTCCCACTCATTTAACTTAATATTTTGTATAGTTTCTTGAGTTTTGTGAATATTTTGATGTGTTTTGTGTTATTTTGTAGATAAATAAAGTTTCAGGACATTCTGGAGGTGATTTGGAGCAAAACTGTGAAATTTGGTGAAATTTGGCAAAAAGGGTATTTTGGTAATTTTTTGGCGTCCCGACACAAAGGGTATTTTGGTAATTTTGGACATCCCGACACCAAAATAAAGTTCCAAGACATTCTGGAGGTGATTTGGAGCAAAACTGTGAAATTTGACGAAAAGGTATTTTGGTAATTTTGGGCGTCCCGACACCGAGGGTATTTTGGTAATTGCACCACCATGCCACATGTCAAAAATTCAACGAGCCGTCTTTTTTAGCACACCATGCCACGTGTCGAAAATTCAGCGATCCAAAAAAAATAATAATAAAAAAAAAAAAAAATCAGAATATAATAATAAAAAAAATAGATTTTTTTGCCTATAAATAGATTTCGAATTTTTAGTTTCAAATGTACCAAATCCTCTGTAAATACTTATATAATAGAGAGTTCTTCATATTTTCTTCATATATTTAGTTTTATTTACGCTTTGTAGTAGTAATTCTATTCAACCATGAGGGAGTAACCTCACCATGCTGAGGTAATAAGGTAATTCTTTTACTTTTGCTTTTTAGATTAATCTCCCTTAAATATAATATATAAACTATTTAAAATCTGAATTAATAAAAAGATACCGCCATTCTAGGTCGGTTGGTTATTCAATTCAAACTGGTTAAACCTGACTTAATGAGGATACCGCCATTCTAGGTCGGTTGGTTTAAGTTTATATTTCTGTTCCGCCTTATGGCTGGTATATTTGAATTTGACTTAATCAGGATACCGCCATTCCGGACGGTTGGTTTAAAATATCACAAGATTATATATTATATTATTGGGAGATATCTAAATAGTAAATAGTAGAAGTTAATTCCTTTTACCTTAGCATTTCTTTTTATACTTTTCAGCAATTTCATTTTATGTCTTTTAAGTTTTTATTAGTTTTAGCTATGTATTGTAACTAAATTAAATATCTAGGCTTGTGATAAAATCTAATATAACCGGTTTTAAAAGGGTTAGATTATAGTTTGAGTAATTTAAAAGAGTTATTTATTGAGTCATAATCTTAATGCCTTTTTATTAATTGGCCATTAATAAAATTGATTTAGATAAACTTAAAATGAACTAGACATAGGGATTTTAAGTTAAAGACCACAGACTCAATAACCCACGATCTTCCTTAAGGATAGATAACCCTTTTAATAGATTTCCTTACAGGATAGGAATATACCTGTTGGGCGGGGGTAGTCATAATTGGAACTCAATCTTAATGAATCTAGGTAATTTAATTGACATAGACATATGGTTCAATTGGATTATACTAGGTATTTGTAAATGATCATTCGGAAGAGGCTTTTACATAACTTAGTGTTCCAGATTAATAATTCAATAATTTACCCAACTATGATATAACTACTTCATCTTTTAATTAATATTGGAAGAATTCACAACACTAAATAGTTTTAATCTTCATTAATCTTCTTTCAAATTTCTTTTACTTGTTTTTAGAATCATCATCCTTTCAAATCAATCAATCATCTTATTAGATATTTGTAAATAAATAGTATCAACAATTAATAACAACAGTAGGAATTAAGTCCTCGTGGGATCGATATTTTTATACTACTTGAACGATACGTGCGCTTGCGTTATACGTGTGTGTTTACGCCGTCAAGTTTTTGGCGCCGTTGCCGGGGACTTATTTTTCTTGAGTTATTAATTTTGAAGCTATCTAATTTACTTATATCTAATTTTCTTTATTATTATCTTTACTTTTTATTTTTTTCTTTTGTTTTCAGGTGATTAAGAAATGGAACATTTTGAAAGATTACGAGCCTTACAAGAAGATACACCCCAAATCCGGGAGCAACAGTCTAATTTTCTGAGGCCTGTTGTCCAGCCCAACAACTATCACTGGAAGCCAGAATCAAGCAATACTACATTTGCTCATCAGAATGAAATGGGGAGATGTGTAATATGTGATGGTAACCACCCGAGCGATCAATGTATATACCTTTCAGAGTGGTAGAATTATTGGAATCATTCAAGGTACGTAGAATCATCACATTTTCAATCTTATCCACCATCTATATACGATCTTCATCAAGAACCAGATCCATCAGAGGAAGATCAGTTGAATGACATGCTAAAAGATTGGCTCAAGAAACGAGAAGCTCAATTTGATGTACAAATTCAGAGTCAAGCAGCGTCTATACAAAGAATGACAAATCAAGTTAGACAACTAACAGACAACCTGAATCACATATCTCACGGAGCAAATTCAAATACTATTGAAGAAGCCTTTCAATATCCTGAGATTCATCATGACATCATAACAGAGGATGAGGCTGAGCAGTATCAAGAATCAGAGGTATCAGTTCAGGAGCCCAAACCAACAAAGTCTCAATTTGATTTTTATTATTCAGACTCTGACGAGGATGAAGCTGAGTTGTTTGTACCAACTGCAATAACAATTGAGGATGAAATTCTGTATCCTCAAAATGAAGATCTTGGAGATTCCATTGCACAAATGTTTGAAGAAGATCTACCTGAGCCAATCATTTCACCCAAATCAGAGGATGAAGACCTAAAATCTAACATTTCTTTTCATCCTCAGGTTGAAAATTTTAAAGCATGTATTTCACAAATGACAGATGAAGAACTGAACGAGGAAATTTTGAAATTCATCTGTGAAGAAAAGGTGGAGCAAGAAGCAAAACAAATGTCTGAACTTATTAAAGATCCAGAACATACAGGAAAAACATCGCTGTTTTGGGGAGTACAATTTAAAGATATCACACAGAAGTTTGACAGAATGAAACTTCCATTCCAAGTCAAGCACCATACAAGACCTTCTGATTTTCTTTCTTTCTTTTCAGGAACCACTGGAGCAACAAAGGTTAAAAAGGTGGCACAAGCACTGAATGAGACAAAACTCTTTTTGCCACTTTACCGTTGGAAGAGACCTTTCAAAAGCAACGCTCACGGAAATATCTTTAATCGGACATCCAAAACGACGCTGAAACCTCCTTGACAGATAGATTTCAGTCACGTCTGGCTGAAGACGAAAAATTTAGCGCTAGCTGGGAGGCAACCCATTTAACCAGGTACTATCTTCTAAACTCTTCTTCTACTGTTTAAGACATTGGGGACAATGTCTTATTAGGTTTGGGGGTAAGGAATAGTTAATAGTACTTGTTTGTATTGTGTTTTTATTTTTAGTCCAAATTTTTTCGAAAAATACAAAAAAATTAAAAAATTAATAAAAACAAAGGGCATATTTAAAGCTAGGTGATGGTTTGGTGTCTTCCTTCACTCACTACCTTTTTATAAGGAAAAGCTGTGAAGGCACCTAGATAATCATTCACTTGTAGAGTGTTGTGACAGACTAGTTTGGAGGACTCGTTGTTTATTCCTGACAACAAGCGATAAGAGCCTAAGGGGCTTGGGTATTTAAGTGAGCCTCGCTCCACCTTCCCTCTGGGGAATCTACAACGGGAAGTCCATTCGACAGTTAGTCACACACCATAAATTTGTTGGCACGTACCATAAGTTATAAAAAAGGTGCGTTCACTTGGTCGCTTGAACCCTTGAGTGGGGAGTCCTAGTTGAGAACAATCCTTTGTCAGTGAGAGCCTTTAAAAAAAAAAAAAACAACATGTAAATTATAGTTTTATGACTAGTAGAAATATGTGGTTGTTATGTTGACTAAAAAGATGAAATTGGTAAGAAATAGCTGTGTAAGGAATTTCCACTCCTGAGACGTATTTCAAACCTAATTCAAAACAAGTTAATTTTTGTTTATTCACTTTTGAATTATTTAATCTGTAAATTCTCCATAAAACTGACTAAAATGAATCTTCATATACTTAGTTGGTAGATATTATCAACATACATGGTAACATACGGACATAGGATAAAATTGAAAAGATTGTAATATTCAGTGCTATAGTTTAATTGGAGAAGCATCTCAAAAAAAGTAATGGAATAATAAAAAAAAAATGTATGAGATCCGAGTTATTAAGTCTGTAAGGGTATTTTAATACCTAATGCCCTAAAACCAACTGGTTTGGGAGTCATTGGCCCAAAGCTCGCTACATGGATCAAAAAGATGATAGAAAATAAATAAATAAATATATATATATATATATCTGAAGTCTGAGTAATTAAGTCCTTAGGGGTGTCTTAACACCTGATGCCCTAAAGCCAACTGGTTTGGGAGTCACCGACCTAAAGCTCGCTACATAGATGGAAGATATTGTATATAAATAAAAAATAGAAAAAAGAAAAAAATCAAGAAAAAAAAATCAGAAAATTCAGAAAAATTATTCTATTGCTACAACAAGGTGTGAAATCTGATAGAACTTTAGGACAAAAATATTACTCTCTTATCAACTGCACTTATGACCGTTGTGGGCAAAAATGAGTTGTTAATATTTTATTGGCTGTGTATATGAAGAATGGTAAAAATAATCGGAGAATTTACTTATTAGTAATTTAGAATGAAACAAAACAACTAATAACTTGGAGTAGAAGTTTCACATGATTAGTCACTAACTTCTTTATTTCTCTTGTCTTTTTGCTTTTGTGTGCATTAGTTTCACTACTTTTTACTTTTGTAAAATGTTGTGGGTATCATTGCTGTAAACCCTCACGAGACTACAACTCGTCCACTAGGGACACCTATGGTTTAAAGGCTTGTTGCATATGCTAAATGCAATCGTGATCCCTACGAAAGTGGCTTAGTTAAATTTTATTATGTATTTTGCTTGAGGACTAGCAAAATGTTAGGTTTGGGGGTGTGATGAGTGATAAAACTATCACTATTTCCCACTCATTTAACTTAATATTTTGTATAGTTTCTTGAGTTTTGTGAATATTTTGATGTGTTATTTTGTAGATAGATAAAGTTTCAGGACATTCTGGAGGTGATTTGGAGCAAAACTGTGAAATTTGGTGAAATTTGGCAAAAAAGGGTATTTTGGTAATTTTTTGGCGTCCCGACACAAAGAGTATTTTGGTAATTTTGGATCATCCGACACCGAAATAAAGTTCCAAGACATTCTGGAGGTGATTTGGAGCAAAACTGTGAAATTTGACGAAAAGGGTAATTTGGTAATTTTGGGCGTCCCGACACCGAGGGTATTTTGGTAATTGCACCACCATGCCACATGTCAAAAATTCAACGAGCCGTCTTTTTTAGCACACCATGCCACGTGTCGAAAATTCAGCGATCCAAAAAAAATAATAATAAAAAAAATAAAAATCAGAAAATAATAATAAAAAATTAGTTTTTTTTGCCTATAAATAGATTTCGAATTTTTAGTTTCAAATGTACCAAATCCTCTGTAAATACTTATATAATAGAGAGTTCTTCATATTTTCTTCATATATTCAGTTTTATTTACGCTTTGTAGTAGTAATTCTATTCAACCATGAGGGAGTAACCTCACCATACTGAGGTAATAAGGTAATTCTTTTACTTTTGCTTTTTAGATTAATCTCCCTTAAAATATAATATATAAACTATTTAAAATCTGAATTAATAAAAAGATACCGCCATTCTAGGTCGGTTGGTTATTCAATTCAAACTGGTTAAACCTGACTTAATGAGGATACCGCCATTCTAGGTCGGTTGGTTTAAGTTTATATTTCTGTTCCGCCTTATGGCTGGTATATTTGAATTTGACTTAATCAGGATACCGCCATTCCGGACGGTTGGTGTAAAATATCACAAGATTATATATTATATTATTGGGAGATATCTAAATAGTAAATAGTAGAAGTTAATTCCTTTTACCTTAGCATTTCTTTTTATTACTTTTCAGCAATTTCATTTTATGTCTTTTAAGTTTTTATTAGTTTTAGCTATGTATTGTAACTAAATTAAATATCTAGGGTTGTGATAAAATCTAATATAACCGGTTTTAAAAGGGTTAGATTATAGTTTGAGTAATTTAAAAGAGTTATTTATTGAGTCATAATCTTAATGCCTTTTTATTAATTGGCCATTAATAAAATTGATTTAGATAAACTTAAAATGAACTAGACATAGGGATTTTAAGTTAAAGACCACAGACTCAATAACCCACGATCTTCCTTAAGGATAGATAACCCTTTTAATAGATTTCCTTACAGGATAGGAATATACCTGTTGGGCGGGGGTAGTCATAATTGGAACTCAATCTTAATGAATCTAGGTAATTTAATTGACATAGACATATGGTTCAATTGGATTATACTAGGTATTTGTAAATGATCATTCGGAAGAGGCTTTTACATAACTTAGTGTTCCAGATTAATAATTCAATAATTTACCCAACTATGATATAACTACTTCATCTTTTAATTATATTGGAAGAATTCACAACACTAAATAGTTTTAATCTTCATTAATCTTCTTTCAAATTCTTTTACTTGTTTTTAGAGTCATCATCCTTTCAAATCAATCAATCATCTTATTAGATATTTGTAAATAAATAGTATCAACAATTAATAACAACAGTAGGAATTAAGTCCTCGTGGGATCGATATTTTTATACTACTTGAACGATACGTGCGCTTGAGTTATACGTGTGTGTTTACGCCTGTCACAAACCCATGCACATGAGAACCCTAGCATGCAACTATAAAAGATAACATATTCCAAACCCTAAGGCCCTCTGGACTCACTCATACGGCATTCACAAACAAATACACCCTCATCCTCTCCTTCATCTCTCTCGCACCATATCTCTCTCTCAACCTAAAAACAAAAAAAATATAAACCCTAAAAAACCTAACTCTCTCTCTAAACCTCTCGGAAATCAACAACATAAAAAAACCCTAGCTAACTCTCGGCCTCCCTTCATGTAACGCACAAACACAACATCCACCAAACTAGGTCACCATCAACATAAACAACCAGCCAGCCAACCGAATAAAATAAAGCCAACACAAAAAAACCTTCGCTGACCAGACCGACAACAAAAACCATTATCTCTCTCTTCTCTCTTGGCCATTCTCTCCCCTCTTCTCTCTTGTGGGACAATTATGACCCATAGCATCACTATTTGTAAAAAACATTGTGGTTTTTGTACAAATTAACTATGTGACAATGGAAATTGTATTTTATCATTTTGTAATTTGATTACTTAAATATATAAATGATAAAAGTCCTTATGATTAGTTCCAGATTATAAGATATGAGACAATATCAATCCATAAAGGTTTAATTATTAAATATCCCTAGTCATAGTATTATCGAGACTGGATATCGATAATGCGGAATAGACTAGTATTGCACTTGTGTGTGTTATGGAAGCGTAAAAGCATAGTTCTCATATATTTAAGTATTGAATACTTATACAAGTGTGATAGGAGGTTGTGTTTACCGATGGTACGGAAACTGCTTTGCTCTGGATAGACCCATCGGAATCCCATTGGTATTATGAGTATGTGTCTATGGGAATCCGAATCAGGGTAGGTGTATTTGGTCTTAACCTGAGACTTGCATCGCTAGTACTTGCGACAATCAATACGCTTTGGTTTTGGTCGTCCGGGACTTTAACAGGTTTTGTGTACGCCTCTTCTTAGTTTATTGAGAATCGTAGTGTATTGGGTGTGATTTCAAGACGGAAGTATCACTTCAGTCATATGGAGATGATGATCACACATGGATACATAACTGGTACTCTAATGTGTTGCAACCATCGGGATAATATGACAAGGTCATGATTATCCGATTAAAGAGACTAGTTGCTTCTGATCCGATATATGCTTCGTACGGGGCAGACACTATTCCAGCCCCAGGCCTTCCATGTGACATTTGATACTGGATCGCAATACGCAATACTACGTATACTACGCCTGACAAAGATTAAATATTCCTTTAAAAATATTTCTAGAGAATTGGGTAGGCACGGTGCTTTGCTAGAAGCCAACCATGTCTCGTAAATCGGTAAGAACATAGTACGAGGTACTCACGTGTTCAGATAGTCCGACGACCGAATTTACTACCAACATATCCAGGGATCTCATGGGTCGCTTCCCGAAGATTCACCGATGACGTATGATTCGAACATAATTAATCTAGGATTAATTATACAGAGAGATTTTATATGGGATAAAATATTATTTGAAGAGAGAGAATGATTAATTTGGAATTAATCGATAAAATAATATATTCGATATATTAAATGAAATTAGATTTCATAACGTAATTAAAATTAGATTTTAATTCGGGTGAACGAATTAATTTCGAATTAATTCGCGAGCGACTTGAATAGTAATTTTGCTAGGCATAATTATTTAATTAAATTTGATTTAATTACGTCACAATGGAAAATTCGTTAATTCGGAATTAATGAACCCGAGCCCGGAATATGTTTGCGGGCCCACTCAGATTTTGAATCAAATGGGGCCTACTTGTCACATCACATGTCACATCACTTGTCTTTCTCATCACTTTTTGGTGATGGAAGTAAGTAATGACTTGATGGTAACTTACCAAACACTCAAGTGTGAAAAACGTTGAATGACTTTTACCAAAATCTTGGATTTGGTATATCATTTAATTTTGACAAATATAACACTTTCGCTCACTCTCTATTCTCTCCCATCTCACGCCCAAAACTCCATTTTTCTCTGAAATTTTGGCTTGGCCGAATACACCAAGGAGAAGTAGAAAATTTTGTTGCAAAATTTTCAAGGTGCTAGCACATCAAAGAATCATACAAGGTGATAGGGAAACTATTCCCAAGAGCTTGGAATCAATCTCAAAGCTTGGAGCCTGGACATCAACATTCAAAGTGAGCTTGGAGCTATCACTCAAGGAGCAATTTTTTTGTTCTTCACACATCCTACAAACCGATCAAAGTGAGTATATTTCCGCTATTCTCCTTTACGTATTCACACTATTTTATGCTTGGATTGATCTTGGGATGACCTTAGAAACTCAACAATGGTATCATGGAGTCTATTTGAGCATGAAATATGATTAGGGTTTATATACTAAAATTTGGGTAAACTTGATTTGAGCATGATTTGATCAAATTGTTTGTTTAAGTATGCTTGTATATTGATAACTTAGAGTTATATATGATCAATTTGATGAAAAATTAATTGGATTAATTTTCCTCAATCTTTAAGGCTTGGCCGAATGGTACTTAAACCCTAGGTCATGGTGATTTTTTTTAAATCATTGGATGAGTTTAAAGACATGATATATATTGATTTGTCATTTCATTGGATTGAAATCAAAATCGAATATAAAATCCCACAATTGTCGTGACCAATATAGCATGAAAATGAGTTGATTTTGTTTCAATAATGTTGGACATCTATTGATTATTATAAAGCATGATTAATTGATTAAATTAGTATTTTGGAAATGTTAATTTAGATAATTAATTAGTGCAATACTTTTTAATTAATTAAATTTTGAAATTTGGAAAATTAGAATTTAATTAATTGGGCTTAAATTGGAATTGGGCTAAAGATGTTGTATTTGGGCCTAATGGGCTTGGTTTGGCCAAATTGGTTTAGGACAATTGGATTGGATCCAAATTGGGCCTAAACCATTCCATTAAGTCCAAATATAATATATGGGCCTTAAATATTTAATTGGGCCTAATGGACCAAAATTGATTTCTTGGCGAATATGGTGATTCCTTAATTGGGCCTTGGTATTTGGGTTTGACCCATATTGACCAAAGCCCATGCCTTAAGAAATTAATTGAAAGCCCATTGGACTTTAATTAAATTAACATTGGATGTTAATTGGGATTTGAGATCCATTAAGATTAGATTTAGAATCTAAATCGTAAAGGCTGCATTAAAAGTGTAATTATTTAATTTGGAATTAAATATAGAATTAGTATTGAATACAAATTAAATTAGATTTAAATTGTAGTTCGATATAATTCAAGAATTCGTACTTTGAGTACTTATTCTTAAACGAGTTGGACTCGAGCAATTAAATCGTTGTTTGAACATTGGATGATCACTTTATTCAAAGATTAATTAATTGGATTAGATTGATTGAATAACATGCTTTGTGTGAATACATGGATGTGTTGTATGAATAATGTATATCGGATGGATATTAGAAGGGTGAGGGCAATTTTGGAAATTATTGTAATAAATTTAGAATTTATTAAATTGGACCTGCGTGTCCAGCCTTATCTCTCGATTCTTTGTAATTCTCTTCTCACTTAATTCCCCTCAATGTTAATGAGGTTTCTTTAATTGTATTATGTAATTGGGTAGAAGTTAGAATAGTGCTAGCCGGGGAGAGGAAAGAGAGTGATTTGTTCTAGGAACAATTTGTGAGATATCCATCTGCATATCATTATTAATTTATTTACCGCGCCTTATTATGCTTTTAGAATGCATGCTTAAGGGTGTATGATGAGACCTAATCAAAGATAATAAATTGGTTGCCAATTTACGCGAAAAACCCTCAACAAATATTAAGCGTTTTCCTTCCATTGAGTGATTCATTCTCAAGATCCAAGATTGGCACTAGTTTGTTGGCCAAAGTCAAGACCTTTATCCATCGCGGATGTGTTTGAATCATGAAGGCTTTGTTCCATATCGTATGTCTTGTCCAAGTTGTGATTTGTTGGCCAAAGTCAAGATCACTTCTTGTCCATCGACATCGATTACGAAGCTTTCCAAAGTCAATGGGTCCCGCTTAATTGGAATCATTAAGCTTGTTGAGCAAAAGACAAGGCTTAGTTGATTCAGAGGAAAAAATGTTAGGAAAATATATTGGATATATTGGCATATATATTGTATATATGTTTCGGACTTGGAGGTCCACCTACCGGATCTAGGAATTGGATGACATCCAATTGATCTTAGAGATCTACCTAGTTAAATATCATACTGTGGGACACAGGAACTGGGCGACGCATGCTCTCCCGGGCTCGCGGCCCGGTCGGGAGTACGGAGTAGCCACGGGGGACTAAACCGGAGAATAATGGAGTCGCCACCCGGTGTTGCAAGGGAAGACCTCAAACCGTTGGGTTCGGAATGGTCCCTTACTTATGTCACTTGTAATGAAATGATTTGTGTAATAATTTAATCAAGCTTAAGTAACACTTATTTCCAAGAGTATCATGCTTCTAAATCCATATGCATAAAAATAAAACTTACACCTAAATTTGCATATATTTCACATCTAAGATTGCATGCTTGAAAGTACATCAAAGTAGCAACGAACATACAACTTCATTGGCATATTGTATTCATGGAAACACAACCACACACTAACCACACAAGCACACATAAAGGCGAATCAAATAATGGCGAACATGTGATTTCATAGACATATCATAAACAAATAGCCATTACATGTTCATGCACAAATAAAAGAGTCAACTAAGTACATAATGCAAAAAGACACTTAAGGATGCAATTAGGCATTAAAGTAAGCATTCTATGAAGTGGTGCAAAAGAAGATAACTAATATGGACACAAACACACATGTGAGCACTTTTCCAAGTGGTACGTGGAATTGTATCCCAAGTACAGACCGCATTACCGTCCATTCGGAATCGGCTACGGAATTTATGTCTGGGTTTCCATCCGATATACTACAAGAAATAATACTCAAATGCTATCACGACATGGATACACAAATGATAATAAATCAAGCTAAGACAAGGATAGAAGATGCAATCAATAGATGAAAGACGCGGCAAATATCGTGGTAAAGGTAGCCTTTTAGGCTTTTCTTCCCCCAAATGGAGAACCTTTTTAGTCCAACACAATAAGCCCATGTTCTTTTCATTACAATGCGTACAAAGATAAAGATAACTGTATGGAACTTCATATACCCGATTGAACACATCTTACATTCAACCGAATATACATCAACCAGCACGGCGAAGCATCGTGGTAAAGGATTATAACCCCTCAGAATAGGAGACCTTTAATCCGACTTAATAAGCCCATGTGCTCGATCGCATCATGCATATGAAGAATAAAGACAATAATATCAAACTTAGTATGCCCGATTGAACATATCTTATATTCAACCGAACACATATCAACCGTCGCGGCGAAACATCGTGGTAAAGGATTTTAACCCCTCCAAATAGGGGACCTTTAATCCGACTTACTAAGCCCATGCGCTCGATCGCATCATGCATAAACAAGTAACACACGGAATTTAAATAACGAATAATAAATAAATCAAAACAACATAAAACAAAAGAAGGTGCCGTTTACTCAAGCGGTACGTAGAGTTGTATCCCGAGTACAGATCATACTACAGTCCATTCGGAATCGGCTATGAAATTTATGTCCGGGTTTCCATCCGATATACCGCGAGAGTTGACACATCTTTCATTTTATTCCAAGGCCACAACATACAATATTTCACAATTCATGCACTTTCTATCTATTCAAGGGCCACAACATGCTTCACTCAAAAATAATCATGCAAACGAAACTCAATAAATAATAAAAAATACAACTGAAAACAAGTGTGAAAAATACCCTCAGGTCTAACCTTTTATGTCGACTTTCGGACTCGCATTTCACGGCCGTCGGAAGGGCTATCGCTCCGCAACTCTTCCGGTTCACTAGTTTATCGTCTTAGCTCACTGTTTTGCTGTTTTGCTTGCTGTTTAGCTCCATTTTGCTGCTGTTTTCGTTGCATTTCGTTGCTGTTTGGTCGCTACGTTCAGGTCACTGTTTTGGTTGTTTTGGGGACTATTTTACGATTATTTGGACTGGTTTGGGCTGCAGTTTCGGAAGGGTTCCAGGGCAGTTTTTGTTACTGTTTTGGGCAGTTTTTAGGTGCAGTTTTGGAGATATTTTGTGGTAGTTTTCAGTGGTGTTGTGGGGTAGTTTGTGGGGTTGATGTTGGAGTGATGGGCAAGGGTCGCTCGGCTCAGGGCATGTGGCGGTAGGCAAAGGGGGCAGTAGGCTGTTTTAGGCAAGTCAGTTGTGTGAAGAAAGCAGGCTAGCTGTGTGTGGGTGCCTTTTGAGGCGTGGCTTTAGGGCTAAGGGAACGTGGGGACGTGAACGATAGTGGCAGGCTATGTGTGGGTGCCTTTTGATGCGTGGCTTAATGGTATTTTGGAGAAATGGCTGGCTGTTGATTAACGTGAAAGATGAGGGTTAAGTGCGTGTTGGGCGTAGGCTAAGCGTGAGGGATGCGTGCATGGTTCTTGGTAAGGGGATGCGTGGAGGCTAATGGAGCCAAGGGGCCGAGAGTGAGAGAGAGGTCAGTGGGGTTGATGCGTGAAGGGTAGTCAGGGGCTGTTAGGATTTGTTTTTGGTTTTATTTGTTATGTGTGGTTGCCGAGGCTTGTTCTACTGTGTGTATGGTTTGTGCCGTGAGGGTGAAGTGAAGGCTGATGAAGGTTTGCTTTGTGGCGTGAATGAATGAGAGGATGAGATGCTTGGTTTGGCTTTGTTTATATAGAGAAGGGCTAGGGCTTCCCCTTGTCTCACAAGGAAGGGATTTGATTTTGTGTTGAGCAAGGAAAGTCAAAGATTGAGGGGGGGCAAGATTTGGTGAATTAGGAATGTTGAATATTTGATTTGTGTTGATTAGGCATACAATATTTTAAGTTAGGAATAATATATTTTTAATTAGGAATAAAATTTTGTTGATTGATTTAATGTTTTATTTAATTTGGTATATGATTTAATATTTTATTTAATTTGGTATATGACTTAATTAATTATTTTATTTAATTTGGATTATTATTTATTAATATTTTATTTAATTGGGTTGTATTTTGAGGGCCTTGGGCGTGTGGGCCAAATGTGATGGGCTAGGTGTTGTGTTGGTTTGGTGAGTGGGTTTGGGCTAAGGTTAAAATGGTTCTGGGTTTTTTAGGCCAAAAATGCTTTAAAACGGAGGTCTAACGAGCGAGCTTGGAGCTAAACATGCGGATAAAATTTAACGAAATGTCGATTCTCTTCCAACAACCGTTTCCCGCAACTTCCTCGACTAAAAAGGTAGTGCCTCCAAATGAGACTCATCATAGGGACTCACATGCAAAAATGCAATGCCTACACATACAGCTTGTTGGCCAAAGTCAAGGTTGTGTGTTATTTAACGGGATCCTAGCCCACTAGGAAACTAGGTTTCCCGAGTACTCAACAGAGGGTTAGAGGCTCGCCGAAAAATAATGGGAGGCCAGTATTGAATTTGAAATTTTGTTCAAATACTTAGCTTTACGCGCTTTCAAATATTTTCGTAAGTAAATATTTATTAGTTGGACTAATATTTTAATATTTTTCTTGTAACAGTTAGACTGTACCCATACATCGTTAATTGAATAGTTTGTCTATTGCAATTAAGATGACATGAAAGTTGATCATTAGAGATATTATCATGGGCGACAATGTCTTTAATGGCGCGAACTTTCAAGACTGGGATATGAATCTCAGGATTGTCCTGGGATCCGAGAACTTGCTCTACACTATAGAGAGACCTCTTGGGACTAAGTCTAGATCTGATCAGATAGTTGAGCTAGA
>SKCR01041276.1:0-82974 GCA_019454045.1 Zanthoxylum bungeanum
TTTAAAAATAGAAGTAGTCATGTTTATTTCAATAACAAAACATACCTAAGCCGGTGCTTGCCCGCTTAATCTCCTTCTGGAGCGCCTTGTACTCGCGGCAGTCACGCGTCCAGTGACCCCGCTTGCCGCACTGGAGGCAAACATCCTGAGATTTGTCCTTAGGCTTCCCAGAAGCCTTTGAACGATTTGGCCTTGCCTTTTCTTTTATGCTTCTTCTTCTTCACACCTCATTGGGCCAGCCCTCGTGTGTCTGAGATGTCGAAGCAAAGTGCGCCTCAACGGCTTGTTGCCCTTAAGCAGCTATTTTTCAGCTTCCTTGAGAATTGACAATAACTCTCCAAGAGTATCATCAGTGTTCATCAGTTATAGCTTATGATGAACTGTTTCCAAGTGTCGAGGAGAGATTGCAAGATCATATCTATGGTAATCTCAGCCTCTAAGACTATCCCCATCTTAGCCAGCTCATCTATGTCAGCAATCATCTATTGACACATGGGACTCAACAGACATGCCTTCTGACATACGTGAACGGAAGAGCTTCTTCACAACTCATATCCTGCGATACCTTCGGTTACATCGGTGAAGATCCGCCACCTCACCAACATGTTATTAGGATCCAAGTCCCTGTTATCGACGGAAATCTGAGTCAAGCAGCAAGCTTAATACACTGAGCAGTATCATTATCATCGCTGTGAGTCTTCCAAAGCTCCAGCTCAAGTAACTGATCAGGTTTGGGCTAGGCCCCAAGATCTCTTTAATAGTATATAGCAGCCTCTCGGCTCCAAGGACTATCCTCAAATCATTTCCCCATCGGCAAAGTTGGTGCCCTTGAAGACCTTTTTCAACCATGATAATTCTCAAAATGTCCCTTTCCTGTCATCTTGATTACGATGTCTAACTATATAATCAACGATATATGGTATGTCTAACTGTTACAAGAAAAATAACATTAATATTAGTCCAACTATAAAATCTTTTGATGAAATAATAGGAAAGCTCGTAAGCTAAGTATCTGAATTAAATTGGAAATTCAATACTAGTCTCCCACTATTTTTTCGGACCCTCTACCCTCTGTCGAGTACTCGGGGAAAACCAGTTTCCTTGTGGGCTAGGATCCCGTTAATAACACACAACCTTGACTTTGGCCAACCAGCTGTAGGAATATTTAACTAGGTAGATCTCGCAGATCAATTGGATCTAATCCATTCCAGATTCCGGTAGGTGGACATCCAAGTCCGAACATATTACAGTATATATGCCAATATATCCAATATATTTTCCTAACCTTTTTGTTAGACAGTTATGACCCATAGCGTCACTATTTTGTAAATGATATTGTATTATTGTACAAAATTAACTATGTAGTAATGAAATTGCCTTTTACCGTTTTGTAATTTATTTACTTTGATATAAATGGTAAGAGTCCCTATGATTAGTTCCGGATTGTGATGATATGAGACGTATCAATCCATAAAGGTTTAATCATTAAATATCCCTAGTCGTAGTATTATCGAGATTGGACATCGATAATGCGAATAGACTAGTACTACTACTGCACTTGTGCATGTTGTGAGGCACAACGGCATAGTTCTCATATATTTAAGTATAGGATACTTATGCAAGTGCGGTAGGAGGTTGTGTTTTACCGATGGTACGGAAAACAGCTTCGCTCTGGATAGACCCCCGCAAATCCCATTGGTAGTATGTCTGCGTGTCTATGGGAGTCCGCTTCAGGGTAGGTGCATATGATCTTAACCTGAGACTTGCATCGCTAGTACTTACGACAATCGGTAAACTTTAGTTTGGTGGTCCAGGGCTTTAACGGTTCTGTGTACACCTCTTCTGGTTTATCGAGAATCGTAGTGTATTGGGTGTGATGTCAAGATGGAAGTATCACTTCAGACATATGGAGATGATGATCGCGAGGGATACAGAACTAGTACTCTATAATGGTTGCAACCATCGGGATAATATCTAGGTCAGGATTATCCGATTCAAAGAGACTGGTTGCTTGATGTCCGATATGTGTATCGTACGGGGCAGACACATCTCCAGCCCCAGGCCTACATGTGATCATCCGATACTGGTTCGATATACACTATACTACGGTATACTACGCCTGTTATAGATCTTATATTCCAATAAGAATATTTCTGGAGAAATTGGGTAGCATGGCGTTTTGCTAGAGGCTAACCTTGTCTTGTAAATCGGTAAAAACGTAGTACTTGGTACGTACGTATTCAGATAACTGACGGCCGTATTTACTGCCAACATATCCAGAGATCTCTTGGTCGCTTCCCGAAGATTCACCAATGACGTATGATTCAAACTCGATTAATCTTGGATTAATTACGGAGAGACTTTATCTTGGATAAAGTACTATACAAAGAGAGAAACGATTAATTTGGATTAATCGTAAAATATTATATTCGATATAATAATCGAAATTCGATTTCGACGCGAAATTAAATTAGATTTTAATTCGGGCAAACGAGTTAATTTAGAATTAATTCGTTAGCGACGTAAATAATAATTTCGCTAGGCGCAATTATTTATTTAATTCGATTTAATTAACGTCGCGACGTAAGTTCGGTATTTCGGAAATATCGAACCCGAACGCGTGAGTGCACGTGGGCCCACTTTCATTTGGAAACGTGTGGGGCCCACATGACACATGTCATATTTGCATTATTTAATCTAATGCATTGCATGGAGATAGTGTACAATGCACTCAATGGTTTTGCATGGAAATTGAGTGTTTGACACTCTAAGCCATTGCATGATTTGTGTCATAAGTTTATTATTAATTTAATAAATTTATGGCATAAATATAAATTGATTTTTTGTACAAAAATCATTCAACCTTCTCTCCTCTCACATGCCGAAACACATGTAGTTTTGGCTCTCATTTCTTCAATTTTTTGTGGCAAGATTTGAAGAATTGTGCATTCAAATCACAAACAAAGGCTAGCACCTCAAGGGATCATACATAGTGATATGGGAAACTAATCCTTGAGCTTGGAAGGATCAACTCGACTTGGAGTCCCTCTTTTCTTCTTGGCCGAGACTCTTCACTGCACAAGGAGGAATTTCGCATCATCTAAGCATCCATTTTCAATATATTGTGAGTATGATTCCGCCATACTTCAATTTATTCATTCATGTATTTATATATTTTGCTTGTTTTGTTGATCTTGGGGCTTGGTTTTTTCCAACAATGGTATCATTGAGCTTAAAGAGCATGCAAATATATTAGGATGTTATTTGGGGAAAATTGTATGAAGCATGATTTGATGAGTTTGCTTGATTAAATATGCTTAGATGTATGTTATTTAGATTATACATCATCAATTTCATGGAAAATAAATTGGATTAATTTTTCCAACCCAAATGAGGCTTGGCCGAATACATGCAAGCATATGGACTAGATGATTTTTTAATTTTAAGACATTAGATGACTTGAAACAATATGGAATGATGATTTGTAACTCGATTGGATTGAAAACGAAATCGGAACCATTTTAATCACCTTGGCCGAATGCTTGATGGAGGATTAGGGACTTGATTTTTTGATTAAATAATGTTGGACATATATTTAAGATAAAAATATGATTAATGGATTAATTTGATATTTTGGGAATATTGATTTAAAGGATTAATCATGATAATACACTTTAATTAATTAAGTTATAAAATTTGGAATTTTAAAATGGTTAGTTGGGCTTAATTTTGAATTGGGCCTAAAACTATTATATTTGGACATAATGGGCTTGGTTGGGCCAAGTAGATTTGGACCATTTGGATTGGATCCAAAATGGGCCTAAATCACACCATTTAAGCCCAAATGTAATAAATGGGCTTTTATGTTAATTGGGCCTTATGGGCTTGATATTGATTTATGGCATATGAGGGTGATTCCTTATTGGGCTTGGTAATTGGGTTTGACCCATACATTGACCAAACCCAAGCCTAAAGAAATCAATTGAAAGCCCATCGGACTTTAATTAAACGGACATTAGATGTTAGTTGGGCTTTGAGACCCGATTGTATTAGATTTGGAATCTAAGTTATAAAAGCACAATAAAAGTGTAAATATTTAATTTAGAATTAAATAATAGGATTAGTATTGAATACGACTTAAATTGGATTTAACGAGTAGTTCGATATAATTCGTGAATTCATACTATAAGTATTTATTCTCAAATTGAGTTGGACTCGCGCAAATGCAAACAATTGTTTGAACATTGTATTGTCACCTAATTAAAGACTAATTAATTGGATTTGATTGGTTGTATAACATGCCTTGAATGAATGAATGTGGATGTGATGTATGAATAGTGTATATCGGATGGATATTAGAAGGGAAGGGTAATTTTAGAAATTATTGTAAATTTAGAATTTATAAATTGGACCTGCGTGTCCAGCCTTTTCTCTTATCTCTTGTATTCTCTTCTCACCTAATTCCCCTCAATGTAAATGAGGTTTCTCTTATTGTATTATGTAATTGGGTAAGAGTAGAATAGTGCTAGCGGGGAGAGGAAGGGAGTGATTTTGTTCTAGGAACAAGTTTGGTTCATATCCATCCGTATATCGCTATTACTTTACTTTACGCGCTTTATGATGTTTTAGAAGCATGCTTAAGGGTGTATGATGATGAGACCTAACAAAGATAATTAATTGGTTGCCAATTACGCGAAAAATCCCTCAAACAATATTAAGCGATTTTCCTTCCGTTGAATGATTCTTTCTCAAGATCCGAAATTGGCATTGGTTTGTTGGCCAAAGTCAAGACCTTTGTCAATGAGAGGATGTGTTTGAAT
The DNA here is from genome assembly GCA_019454045.1 of Zanthoxylum bungeanum. Classification (NCBI taxonomy): domain Eukaryota; kingdom Viridiplantae; phylum Streptophyta; class Magnoliopsida; order Sapindales; family Rutaceae; genus Zanthoxylum; species Zanthoxylum bungeanum. The sequence continues at coordinate 4,821 of SKCR01041276.1, forward strand.
CATGAGAGTTTTGTTCCACATCGGTGTCCTGTCCAAGTTGTGATTTGTTGGCCAAAGTCAAGATCACTTCTTGTCCATCGACATTGATTACGAAACTTTCCTCGTCAATGGGTCCCGCTTAACTGGAATCATTAGGTTTGTTGTGCCAAAGCCAAGGCTTAGTTGATTCAGAGGAAATGGTTAGGAAAATGTATTGGATGCATTGACATATGTATATGTTTCGGACTTAGATGTCCACCTACCGGATCTAGGAATTGGATGGGATCCAATTGATCTTCGAGATCTACCTAGTTAAATATCATACAATTTGTGGCCAAAGTCAAGGTTGTGTGTTATTTAACGGGATCCTAGCCCACTAGGAAATTGGATTTCCCGAGTACTCAACAGAGGGTTAGAGACTTGCAGAAAATAGTGGGAGGCTAGTATTGAATTTGCAATTATCGTTCGATACTTAGCTTTACGCGCTTACACAACTTATTTCGTCAATATTTACACATTAGTTGGACTAATACAATGTTATTTTTTTTATGTAACAGTTTGACTGTACCCATATCGTTAACTAGATATTAGATTATCGTAGTTAAGATGGCAAACAAGGAAATGTCCGTGACATAATCATGGGTGATAATGTGTTCAAGGGCACCAACTTCGCCGACTGGGAAATGAACCTAAGGATAGTCCTTGGGGCGGAGAGGATACTGTATACGATACAAAAACCTCTCGGCCTAAGCCCACTGAGCCACTTGAGCTGGAGTTATGGAAAACTCACAGTGATGATTGTGACACGGCTCAGTCGATCATGCTTGCTTCAATGACTCAACACTTTCGTCGCCAGAATAGGGACTTGGATCCTTATAATATGATGGCAAGATTGCAAGATCTTCACCGCACTAATAAGCGGATGGCGAGGTACGAGTTAGTGAAGAAATCTTTCGCTCCGTATGACTGATGGTAGTTCTGTTGAGGTCCATGGGACTCAAATGATAGCCGATATGATGAATTGGCTAATATGGGTATAGTCTTGGAGGCTGAGCTGTCTATAGATGTACTTCTACAGTCACTACCCGATACTTGGAAACAGATTGTCATCAACTACAAATGATGAATTCGGATGATACTCTTGGAGAGTTATTATCGATTCTCAAGGAGTCAGAGAAAGAGCTTCTGAAAGGCAACAAGCGCGAGGCGCACTTTGCATCAACATCTCAAACGCCGAAAGCTGGGCTCAAGGCAACTGGGGGTGTTAAGAAGAAAAGCATAGAACAAAGGCAAGGCCAAGTCAACAAAGGCTTCTGGGAAGCCAAGGGACAAGTCTCAAGATGTTTGCCTGAAATGCGGCAAGAAAGGTCACTGGAAGCGTGACTGCCGCATGAACAAGGGACCAAGGAGGACATACAGGCGGGCAAGGCACCGCCTCAGGTATGTTTGTTATTGAGATAAATATGACTACTTCTAGTCTTAATAAAATTGGATTTTTGATTCTGGCTGTGGTTCTCATATTTGTACTGATGTGCAGGATCTGCATGATAGCAGGAGACTGGCTCGGGGGAGGTAGATCTACGAGTTGGAAATGGAACTTCTGTTGCTGTTTTGGCCGTAGGCACTTTTGTTTTGGAACTGCCCTCGGGCATGTACTTAAACTAAATGACTGTTATTTTGTTCCTAGTTTAACTAGGATATTATTTCTGTATCTTTGTTAACCAAGTATGGGTACACTTTTGTATTTAAAAACACCAGGTGTTATTTATATAAAATGATGCAGAAATTTGCACTGCCGATGCAAATAATGGTCTTTATATTTTGAATATAAATAATCTCCAAACGTAAAATAACAACAAAAGGCTCAAAATGAGTAATCCAAAGGAAGAAACTTATTTGTGGCATTGTCGTCTGGGACACATCAACAAGACTCGCATATCCACACTTTCGAAGAGTGGGTACTTGGACGGATTTGATCCAAATTCATATGACGTCTGCGAATCTTGTTTAGGGCAAAATGCCTAAATCACCTTTTAGTGGTAAAGGTGAACGCGCCACTGAACTGTTAGCCCTCGTTCATAGTGACGTTTGTGGGCCCATGTCTAGCCAGGCTAGAGGTGGATATCGATACTTCGTAACCTTTACGGATGATGCATCGCGTTATGTTATGTGTATCTAATGATGCACAAGTCGGAAACTTTTGAGAAATTCAAAGAGTTTCGACGCGAAGTTGAAAAACAAACAGGCAAGAGTATTAAGACATTACGGTCGGACCGTGGTGGCGAATACTTAAGTAATGAGTTTCAAGATTACTTGAAAGAATATGGTATTCTTTCACAATGGACTCCTCCTGGAACACCACAATTAAATGGTGTGTCTGAACGGAGAAACCGTACCTTGCTTGACATGGTAAGGTCGATGATGAGTCGCACTGAGCTACCTATATCCTTCTGGGGACATGCATTAGAAAGTGCAATTCTTATTTTGAATAGGGTTCCGTCAAAGTCTGTTGAACAGACTCCATATGAGATATGGACAGGAAAGAAACCAGGTTTCTCATTCCTGAAGATTTGGGGTTGCTGGGCATACGTCAAACGTTTGGAAGGTACCAAACTTGAACCCAAATCAGATAAATGCCTATTTGTTGGATATCCTAGGGAAACCAAAGGATATTACTTCTATTACCCACAAGAGAACAAAGTATTTGTTGCTCTACATGCAGTTTTCCTTGAGAAGGAATTCCTAAATGCAGTGTTAAGTGGGAGGAAAGTAGAACTCGATGAAAGTCGTAGTGATACTGTTCCTGGCAATGAATCGAGAACGGAACATGAACAGTCCATCCAGGATGAGACTGAACCACAATCTTCAATTACACAAGACTACTACGTAGGTCGGAGAGAGTCAGGGTAATACCTGAGAGGTATGGATTCCTGATCTCACCTCATGTATATATTAATCTTATTAAGGATACTGAACCGGCTACGTATGAGGAAGCGATACAAGGTATCGAATCCACTTTATGGCAAGAGGCCATGAAGGCCGAAATGGATTCCATGTATACCAACCAAGTTTGGACACTAGTTGATGCACCAGAAGGCGTAAAGCCTATTGGATGCAATGGGTCTTCAAGAAGAAGACCGACATGGATGGTAACGTACAAACGTACAAAGCTAGGCTCGTAGCGAAGGGGTATCGTCAACAACTTGGAGTTGATTATGACGAAACTTTCTCACCCGTTGCCATGATTAAATCCATTCGGATAATGCTTGCGATAGCTGCATATTACGATTACGAAATATGGCAGATGGACGTTAAAACCGCTTTCCTTAACGGAAACTGTTGGAGGATGTTTATATGCAACAACCTGACGTTTTTATCGCACCAAGACTTGCAAACAAGGTTTGTAAGTTAAATCGGTCCATTTATGGACTGAAGCAAGCATCGAGGTCATGAACCAACGTTTTGATGAGGTCATAAAAGAATATGATTTCATTCAAAACGTAGATGATCCTTGTGTATATAAGAAGGTTAGTGGGAGTGCACTGACTTTTATTGTCCTTTATGTCGACGATGTATTGCTTATAGGCAATGACATTCCCATGTTAACGTCGGTGAAAGCTTGGTTTTCATTGAAATTCTCCATGAAAGATCTAGGAGAAGCAGCTTTTATTCTAGAATAAAGATCTACAGGGATAGATCTAGAAGGCTACTTGGACTCTCCTAGAGTACATATATTGATAAAGTGTTGAAGAGATTCAACATGGATCAGTCCAAGAGGGGACTGTTGCCAACATCACATGGCGTCTATCTATCTTGGGACATGTGTCCTAAAACACAAGATGAGAGAGACACATGAGTCGGACTCCGTTCGCCTCGGCAGTTGGATCGATCAGTGTATGCCATGATATGTACACGACCTGATGTGTCCTATGCTTTGAGCATGTGTAGTCGATATCAGGCCGATCCGGAAATGATCACTGGATGGCGGTTAAGAGTATCCTTAGGTATCTTAAGAGAACTAAGGATGTTTTCTTAATCTATGGAGATGGAGAACTTGAGGTATCTGGGTATACCGATGCAAGTTTCCAAACCGACAGAGACGACTTCAAGTCGCAAACCGGGTACATATTTTGCTTGAATAACGGAGCAGTGAGCTGGAAATCTTCCAAGCAAGATACTGTTGCCGATTCAACAACTGAAGCGGAGTACATTGCAGCAGCTGAAGCAGCAAAGGAAGCGGTTTGGATCCGAAAATTCCTAGTTGGATTAGGAGTAGTTCCATTAGCAGCTGAGCCCGTTTTATTGTATTGTGACAATAGCGGGGCCATAGCACAGGCTAAGGAACCAAGGTCTCATCAACGATCCAAACATGTTCTTCGACGATTCCATCTGATTCGAGAGATCATACATCGTGGCGATGTGAATCGAAAAGATCGCATCAGAGGACAACATTGCAGATCCGCTGACGAAAATAATTCCTCGGGAAACGTTTGAGCGACACATACATAGTTCAGGTATTAGATGCTTGAGTGACTGGCTATAGGCCAAGTGGGAGATTTTTAGACAGTTATGACCCATAGCGTCACTATTTTGTAAATGATATTGTATTATTGTACAAAATTAACTATGTAGTAATGAAATTGCCTTTTACCGTTTTGTAATTTATTTACTTTGATATAAATGGTAAGAGTCCCTATGATATTGTTCCGGATGTGATGATATGAGACGGTATCAATCCATAAAGGTTTAATCATTAAATATCCTCCGTCGTAGTATTATCGAGATTGGACATCGATAATGCGGAATAGACTAGTACTGCACTTGTGCATGTTGTGACGGCACAACGGCATAGTTCTCATATATTTAAGTATAGGATACTTATGCAAGTGCGTAGGAGGTTGTGTTTTACCGATGGTACGGAAAACAGCTTCGCTCTGGATAGACCGCGCGAATCCCATTGGTATAGTCTGTTGCATGTCTATGGGAGTCCGCTTCAGGGTAGGTGCATATGATCTTAACCTGAGACTTGCATCGCTAGTACTTACGACAATCGGTAAACTTTAGTTTTGGTGGTCCAGGGCTTTAACGGTTTCTGTGTACACCTCTTCTGGGTTTATCGAGAATCGTAGTGTATTGGGTGTGATGTCAAGATGGAAGTATCACTTCAGACATGGAGATGATGATCGCGCGAGGGATACAGAACTAGTACTCTATAATGGTTGCAACCATCGGGATATATGACTAGGTCAGGATTATCCGATTCAAAGAGACTGGTTTCTTGATGTCCGATATGTGTATCGTACGGGGCAGACACATCTCCAGCCCCAGGCCTTACATGTGATCATCCGATACTGGTTCGATATACACTATACTACGGTATACTACGCCTGTTATAGATCTTATATTCCAATAAGAATATTTCTGGAGAATTGGGTAGGCATGGCGTTTTGCTAGAGGCTAACCTTGTCTTGTAAATCGGTAAAAACGTAGTACTTGGTACGTACGTATTCAGATAATCTGATGGCCGTATTTACTGCCAACATATCCAGAGATCTCTTGGGTCGCTTCCCGAAGATTCACCAATGACGTATGATTCAAACTCGATTAATCTTGGATTAATTACGGAGAGACTTTATCTTGGATAAAGTACTATACAAAGAGAGAGAACGATTAATTGGAATTAATCGTAAAAATATTATATTCTATATAATAATCGAAATTCGATTTCGACGACGCGAAATTAAATTAGATTTTATTCGGGCAAACGAGTTAATTTAGAATTAATTCGTTAGCGACGTAAATAATAATTTCGCTAGGCGCAATTATTTATTTAAATTCGATTTAATTAACGTCGCGACGTAAGTTCGGTATTTCGGAAATATCGAACCCGAATGCGTGAGTGCACGTGGCCCACTTTCATTTGGAAACGTGTGGGGCCCACATGACACATGTCATATTATGCATTATTTGATTCTAATGCATTGCATGGAGATAGTGTACAATGCACTCAATGGTTTTGCATGGAAATTGAGTGTTTGACACTCTAAGCCATTGCATGATTTGTGTCATAAGTTTATTATTAATTTAATAAATATTATGGCATAAATATAAATTGATTTTTTTGTAACAAAAATCATTCAACCTCTCTCTCTCACATTGCCGAAACTACATGCAGTTTTGGGCTCTCCATTTCTTCAATTTTTGTGGCAAGATTTGAAGAAGTTGTGCATTCAAAATCACAACAAAGGCTAGCACCTTCAAGGGATCATACATAGGTGATATGGGAAACTAATCCTTGAGCTTGGAAGGATCAAACTCGACTTGGAGTCCCTCTTTCTTCTTGGCCGGAGCTTCACTGCACAAGGGAGGAATTTCGCATCATCTAAGCATCCATTTTCAAGTATTGTGAGTATGATTCCGCCATACTTCTTAATTTATTCATTCATGTATTATATATTTTGCTTGTTCTTGTTGATCTTGGGGCTTAGTTATTTTTTCCAACACTTTTTCCTCTGAATCAACTAAGCCTTGGCTTTGGCACACAAGCTTAATGATTCCAGTTAAGCGGCAACCCATTGACATGGAAAGCTTCGTAATCATGTCGATTGAAAAGAAGTGATATTGACTTTGGCCAACAAATCACGACTTGGACAAGACAACCCGATATGGAACAAAACTCTCATGATTCAAACACATCCGCAATTGACAAAGGTCTGACTTTGGCCAACAAACCAATGCCAACTTTGGATCTTGAGTAAGAATCACTCAACGGAAGAAATAACGCTTATATGTTTTGAGGGTTTTTCGCGTAATTGGCAACCAATTTATTATCTTTGTTAAGGTCTCATCATACACCCTTAAGCATGCATTTCTAAAAGCATAATAAGGTGCGGAAAGTAAACTAATAACGATATGCGGATGGATATTTAAACAGATTGTTCCTAGAACAAATCGCTCCATTTCCTCTCCTCGGCTAGCACTATTCTACTTCTACCCAATTACATAATACAATAATAGAAACCTCATTAACATTGAGGGGAATTAGGTGAGAAGAGAATACAAAGAAATAATGAGAGAGAAGGCTGGACACGCAGGTCCAATTTTTAAATTCTGAATTTACAACAATTTCTAAAACTGCCTTTCCCTTCTAATATCCACCGATATACGCTATTCATACATCACATCCATGTATTCATTCAAGCAAGTTATTCAATCAAACTAATCAAATTAATTATCTTTGAATATTAGTGATCATCCAATGTTCAAACAATGATTTGATTTGCGCGAGTCCAACTCGTTTGAGAATAAGTACTTAAAGTATGAATTCTTGAATTATATCGAACTACTTGTTAAATCTAATTTAATTCGTATTCAATACTAATTCATGTATTTTTCCAAATTAAATATCTACACTTTTAATGCGCTTTAACGACTAAGATTCCCAATCTAATCTTATCGGTCTCAAAGCCCAACTAACATCCAATGTTCGTTTAATTAAAGTCCGATGAACTGTTTCATTTTATTTTATAAGGCATGGGCTTTGGTCAATATTGGTCAAACCCAATTACCAACCCCAATTGAGGAATCACCCTCATATGCCAAAAAACCAATTTTAGCCCATAAGGACCAATTAAACTTTTAAAGCCCCATTTTTTACATTTGGACTTAATGGAATGATTTAGGCCCAATTTGGATCCAATCCAATCCGCCTAAACCAACTTGGCCCAACCAAGCCCATTATGCCCAAATATAAAATTTTCAAGCCCAATTCAAAATTAGCCCAATTAACCAAATTTTAAAATTCCAAATTTTATAACTTAATTAATTAAAGTGTAATATATCAATTAATTAACTAAATCAATATTCCAAAATACAATTTAACCAATTAATTATGTATCCTATTTGTTCAACTAATGTCCAACATTCTTGAATCAAAAATCAAGTCCATACATGCTAATTTGTTCTCGGCCAAGGTAAGGATTTTTGTCCGATTCGTTTTTCAATGCGATTGAATTACAAATTGACATTTCCAATTCGTTTCAAGTTCATCCAATGATCATCAAAACAAAAATACCAAGACTTCCAAGGGTAATACATATTCGGCCAAGCCAAGTTTTGGGTGAAAAAAATTGATCCAATCCATTTTTCTCAAAATTGATCACAAACAACTCAAATTCATCCATCCATAAGCATGCTCAAACAAGTAATTTATTCAAAATATGCTCAAAATCAATTTACCCAAATTTTACCCTAAAATATTTCATGCTTAAACAAGGCTCTGATACCATTATTGGTTTCTATTGATGTCCCAAGATCATTTTAAGCCATGAAATAGAATGAATACTATAAAGAAATGTGGCAGACACACACTCACATTGATCGGTTTTTGATGTGATGCTCAACAAAATTTTCCTTCCCTTCAAGCTTTGAATTCGCCAAGAGAAGCTTTGTTGATGAAGATGATGAAGCTCCAAGCTTTAATGGAAATCCATGCTCTAAGATAAGCTTCCCTATCACCTTGGTTTGATCCTTTGATTGTGCTAGCAGAATGAAGAAAGAAAATCAAATTTTCCCTTCAATGGAGCTCACGATTTTGCAAGAAAATTGAGAGATAGAGAGTTCTGTTTTTTTTAATCTTGTGTTTTTCCAAAAAACCGAATGAATAAAAAAACAATTACCAAATGTTTGGTATAGTTTACAAAAAGTCATAGCCAATTTTGGCTCCAAAATTGTAATAAATGATCTCAATAACTTGCATCATGAATAGTGACATCACGTCACTCTCAAAAAGTGACTTTGACATCTATCACAAATTAATGACAAGTGATGTGACTCGCGATGTGAATTTTGGGCCCCACTTGAATTCAAAATGTAAGTGGGCCCGCAAACACTTTCGGGCTCGGTTTCGCTAATTCCGAATTAACGAACTTACGTCGCGACGTAATTAAATAATTATGCCTAACGAAATTACTATTCACATCGCTAACGAATTAATTCAAAATTAACTCGTTTGCTCGAATTAAAATCTAATTTTAATTCCGCGTCAAAATCCAATTTCGTTTAATATATCGAATATGTCATTTTGTCGATTAATTCCAAATTAAATATCTACACTTTTTAATGCGCTTTAACGACTAAGATTCCAATCTAATCTTATCGGGTCTCAAAGCCCAACTAACATCCAATGTTCGTTTAATTAAAGTCCGATGAACTGTTTCATTTTATTTTATAAGGCATGGGCTTGGTCAATATGGGTCAAACCCAATTACCAACCCCAATTGAGGAATCACCCTCATATGCCAAAAAACCAATTTTAGCCCTAAGGACCAATTAAACTTTTAAAGCCCATTTATTACATTTGGACTTAATGGAATGATTTAGGCCCAATTTGGATCCAATCCAATCCGCCTCCTTCCCTAAACCAATGGCCCAACCAAGCCCATTATGCCCAAATATAAAATTTTCAAGCCCAATTCAAAATAAGCCCAATTAACCAAATTTTAAAAATCCAAATTTTTAAACTTAATTAATTAAAGTGTAATATATCAATTAATTAAAAAAATCAATATTTCCAAAATACAATTTAACCAATTTTATGTATCCTATTTGTTCAACTAATGTCCAACATTCTTGAATCAAAAATCAAGTCCATACATGCTAATTTGTTCTCGGCCAAGGTAAGGATTTTTGTCCGATTCGTTTTTCAATGCGATTGAATTACAAATCGACATTTCCAATTCGTTTCAAGTCATCCAATGATCATCAAAAAACAAAAAAATACCAAGACTTCCAAGGGTAATACATATTCGGCCAAGCCAAGTTTTGGGTGAAAAATTGATCCAATCCATTTTTCTCAAAATTGATCACAAACAAATCAAATTCATCCATCCATAAGCATGCTCAAACAAGTAATTTATTCAAAATATGCTCAAACTCAATTTACCCAAATTTTACCCTAAAATATTTCATGCTTTTAAACAAGGCTCTGATACCATTATGGTTTCTATTGATGTCCCAAGATCATTTTAAGCCATGAAATAGAATGAATACTATAAAGAAATGTGGCAGGAACACACACTTCACATTGATCGGTTTGGATGTGATGCTCAACAAAATTTTCCTTCCCTTCAAGCTTTGAATTCGGCCAAGAGAAGCTTTGTTGATGAAGATGATGAAGCTCCAAGCTTTAATGGAAATCCATGCTCTAAGATAAGCTTCCCTATCACCTTGGTTTGATCCTTTGATTGTGCTAGCAGAATGAAGAAAGAAAATCAAATTTTCCCTTCAATGGAGCTCACGATTTTGCAAGAAAATTGAGAGATATAGAGTTCTGTTTTTTTTAATCTTTGTTTTTCCAAAAAACCGAATGAATAAAAAACAATTACCAAATGTTTGGTATTAGTTTACAAAAAGTCATAGCCAATTTTGGCTCCAAAATTGTAATAAATGATCTCAATAACTTGCATCATGAATAGTGACATCACGTCACTCTCAAAAAGTGACTTTGACATCTATCACAAATTAATGACAAGTGATGTGACTCGCGATGTGAATTTTGGGCCCCACTTGAATTCAAAATGTAAGTGGGCCGCAAACACTTTCGGGCTCGGTTTCGCTAATTCCGAATTAACGAACTTACGTCGCGACGTAATTAAATAATTATGCCTAACGAAATTACTATTCACATCGCTAACGAAATAATTCAAAATTAACTCGTTTGCTCGAATTAAAATCTAATTTTTATTCCGCGTCAAATCCCATTTCGTTTTAAAATCGAATAATTCATGTCGATTAATTTTCCAAATTAATTCCAAATAATCCACTCAATCTTCTTCAACTCAACAAATCAAAGAAGAAGTCTCTCCGCGATTAATCCCAGATTAATCATGCTCGAATCATACGTCATCAGTGAATCTTCGAGGAGTGACCCAAGAGATCCCTGGATATGTTGGCAGTAAATACGGTCGTCGGACTATCCGAACACGTGCGTACCTCGTACTACGTTTTTACCGATTTACGAGACAATATTGGCTTCTAGCAAAGCGCCATGCCTACCCAATTCTCCAGAAATATTCTTAATGGAATATACGATCTATATCAGGTGTAGTATACCGTAGCATTGTGTATTGCGATCCAGTATCGGATGTCACGTGCAAGGCCTGGGGCTGGAATAGTGTCTGCCCCGTACGAAGCACATATCGGATATCAAGCAACTAGTCTCTTTGAATCGGATAATCATGACCTTGTAATATTTCCCGATGGTTGCAACACAATAGAGAACCAGTTCTGAATCCCTGCGTGATCATCATCTTCATATGTCTGAAGTGATATTTCCGTCTTGACATCACATCCAATACACTAGGATTCTCAATAAACCCAGAAGAGGCGTACATAGAACCTGTTAAAGCCCTGGAAAACCAAACCTAAAGTTTACCGATTGTCGCAAGTACTAGCGATGCAAGTCTCAGGTGAAGACCAAATACACCTACCCTAAAGCGGACTCCCATAGACACATATACATACTACCAATGGGATTCCGCGGGGTCTATACAGAGCAAAACTGTTTTCCGTACATCGGTAAAACACAACCTCCTATCGCACTTGCAGAAGTATCCAATACTTAAATATTTGAGAACTATGTCGTTATGCCCTCATAACGCGCACAAGTGCAATACTAGTCTATTCCGCATTATCGATGTCCAATCTCGATAATACTACGACTAGGGATATTTAATTATTAACCTTTATGGATGATACTGTCTCATATCATCTCAATCCGGAATTAATCATAAGGACTTTTACCATTTATATATCAAAGTAAATAAATTACAAAACGGTAAAAGGCAATTTCATTACAACATAGTTAATTTTGTACAAAAACATAATGTCTTTTTACAAACAGTGACGCTATGGGTCATAACTGTCCAACAGTTAGACCATGGTGGAAAATACGTAAGCAATAATTTTCTCAAATATTCGAAAGAGTATAGTATTCTTTCATAAAGGACTTCTCTCGAAACACCTAAATTTGACGGTGTGTCCGAACAGAGAAACCGAACTTTGTTGGACATAGTTAGGTTAATTATGAGTGGCTCTGAGCTACCATTTTCCTTCTAGGGATACACATTAAACAGTGCAATAATTATTTTGAATAAGGTTCGATGAATATATATTTGACAGACTTCATATTAGATATGAACATGAAAGAAACTGGGTTTTCTCATTTCTGTAGATTTGGGAATATTAGGAATATGTTTGGATGATACCAAACTAAAACCCAAATCAGATAAGTGCCTAATTTGTAGGTTATCATAGGGTAACCAAAGTATAGTACTTATACAACTCACAAGAGAACAATGTAATTGTTGCTCGCCATGCATTTGTCCTAAGAGGAATACCTATATGCAGTGGTAAGTGAAAGGAAAGTAAAACTCGAAGAAAATCGGAGTAATACTGTTCCAGGCACCGAGTCCTTAATGGAACACAAATAGTTCATCAGGGATGAAACTATACCAATAATCTTCGAACACACAAGAACCACACGAGTCGGAGAGAGTTAGAAAACAACCTGGGAGGTATGGGTTTCTAATCTCACCTCATAAAGATGTTAATCTTATTGAGGAATAAAAACTGGCTATGTATGAGGAAGTGATACAAGGTATCGACTCCATATTATGGCAAAGTGCAATGAACTCCGAAATGGATTCCATGTATACCAACCAAGTTTGGACACTTGTTGTTGTACCGGAAGGCATTATGCCTATTGGTACTATATAAGTCTTCAAGGAAGACATACATGGATGGCAACAAACCAACGTACAAAGCTAGGCTTGTAGCGAAAAGGTATCATTATCAACATTATGTCGATTACGACTAAACCTTTTACTTGTTGCCATGGTTAAATCCATTTGGATAATGCTTGCTAATGCTGCATGTTTCACTTATGCAATATGGCAGCTGAACGTCAAAATCGCTTTCCTTAAACGGAAACCTTTTGGAGGATGTTTACAACATCTTGGCGATTTTGTCATATCAAAACGAGCAAACAAGGTTTGCAAGTTAATTAAATCCATTTATGGATTGAAGCAAGCATTGCGTTCTTGGAACCAGCGTTTTAATGTAATCATAATAGTATATGATTTAATTCAAAACGAAGATGATTCTTGTGTATATAAAGAGGTTAGTGGGAGCGCACTAATAATGATTTTCTTAAATAATGATGATATATCATTTCTTGGAAATGTCATTCCCAAAATACAATCGGTGAAAGCTTGGCTTTCATGAAAATTCTCCGTAGAATACTTGGGAGAGACAACCTTTATTCTATGAATAAGGATCTACTAGGATAGATATAAAATTTATTGGCACTCTCTGAGAACTCGTACATTGAAATTATATACGCGACCTGGTGTCTCATATGCTTTGAGCATATGGAGTCACAATAAGGCCAATCCAAGTGATGGTCACTGGATTGATGTTAAGTCCTTAAGTATCTTAGATGAACTAAGGATGTTTTCTTAAGCTATGGAGAATGAGAACTTGAAGTGACTGTGTTCGCTGCTGCAAGTTTCCTAACCGACAAAAACGATTATAAGTCGTAATAAGGGTAATATATTGTTTGAATAACTGAACAGTGAGCTGGAAATCTTCCAAGCAAGATACTGTTGCCGAATAAACAATAAAATCGGAATATTGCTGCAGCTGAGGCAGCATAGAAGCACTTTGGATCTATATAATCCTAATTGGATTAGGAGTAGTTCTGTTAGCAGCTGAGCTAGGCTTCAGCACAAGCTAAAGAATTAATGGTCTCATCAACGATCCAAGTATATACTTCAACTATTCATCTGATTCGCTCGGATCATACATCGTGGCGATGTGATGATCGAATAAATCGCATTAGAAAATAACTTTGCAAATCCGCTGACGAAAGTAGTTTCTCAGCAGAAGATTGAGCGACATGTACATAGTTCAAGTGTAAGACACTTGACTGATTGGCTATAGGCCAAGTGGGAGATTGTTGGACAATTATGACCCATAGCATCACTATTTGTACAAAACATGGTGTTGTTGTATAAATTAACTATGTGACAAAGGAAATTACTCTTTTATCATTTGTAATTGGATTACCGGGATATATAAATGATAAAAGTCCATATGATTAATTCTGAATTAATAAGATATGAGACAATATTAATCCACTAAGGTTTAATCATTAAAACATCCCTAGTCGTAGTATTATCGAGAATGGACATCGATAACACGGAATAGACTAGTATTGCACTTGTGCGTGTTATGGGAGCATAATGTCATAGTTCTTATATATTTGGGTATTGGATACTCATGCAAGTGTAATATGAGGTTGTGTTTACCGATGGTACGGAAACAGCTTCCCTCTGGATAGACCCATCGAAATTCCATTGGTAGTATGACTATGTGTCTATGGAAGTCCGAATCAGGGTAGGTTTATTTGGTCTTAACCTGAGACTTGCATCGCTAATACTTGCGACAATCAATATACTTTGGTTTTGGTCGTCCAGGGCTTTTAACAGGTTCTGTGTACGCCTCTTCTGGGTATATTGAGAATCATAGTGTATTGGGTGTGATGTCAAGATGGAAGTATCACTTCAGTCATATGAAGATGATGGTCACGTAGGATAAGGAACTGGTACTCTTATATGCTGTAGCTATCGGCATAATATGACTAGGTCATGTTTATCTGATTATAGAGACTAGTTACTAGAGATCCGATATATGCTTCGTACGGGGCAGACACAATTCCAGCCCCAGGCGTAGCATGTGACATCTGATACTGATGAGTGGTAAATCTATCACTATTTCCCACTAATTTAACCAAATATTTTGTATAGTTTCTTGAGTTTTGTGAATGTTTTGATGTGTTTTGTTTTATTTTGTAGATAAATAAATTTTCAGGACATTCTGGAGGTGATTTGGGCCAAAACAGTGAAAATTGGACGAAAATGGCATTTTGGTAATTCCCGCGTCGCGACGTCTAACATGCGCCAAACAGTGCTTACGTGCGTCGGGTCCCCAAATCAGAATCTGAGAAAAGTTTGACTTTGCTAACGTGCACCGTGCCACGTGTCACCATCACAGCCGATCTGCTAACATACGCCGTGCCACGTGTCAGCATCCTACGGTGCTGACAGTCATCATCACCACGTGTGCCACGTGTCACTCCACGTCATTGACACGTTATCAGCCACATCACTAGGTTGACCAAGTCAAACTGCCACCTCACCGCCACGTCATCATCAGCCATTCAGGAAGTGCCACGTGTTGCAATCCTACGGTGCCGACTGTCTCTTTCCCATGTGTCGCCACGTCACCACCACGTCAGCATCAATCATTGAGTATCTAATCCTTATCTGACACGTGGCGGATAAGAATCTCATCGACCAATCAGAATCCGCCACGTGTCACAATAATTGAATCCCAACCACCTCGCCACGTGTCATCTTATCATCTTATCCAGAATCTGTAAACTGGCGAACCAGAGCGTGCCACGTCGACAAAAGCTGGCGTAGCGACGCCAGAGGCCTTGGCGTCGCGACGCTGGAAGCCTACCGGGGCCTATAAATAGAGCTTCAAATTTCAGAATTCATTGCACCACTCTCTCTCTTATATTCTATCTAAAGAGAGAGTTTCTCTCTCTACTTTCTTTTAATTTTTAGTTTTTTAGTTTTTTTAATTTTGTAATTAATTTTAATTACGTTTTGTAATAATAGTAATTTAATTTTTACTTTTTACTTTTTACAGTTTTTACTATTCACCATGAGGAGGTAACTTCCCCAGCTAGGGTGAAAGGTAATTCTTTTACTGTTACTATTTAGATTAATCTCCCTTAAAAATAATATATTCACTATTAAAATATTGACATAAAAAGGATACCGCCAGATTGGTCGGTTGGTAATTCATTTTAATCTGGTTTAAATCTGACTAATAAAGGATACCGCCAGATTGGTCGGTTGGTAATTTAATTTTGGTTCCTCCTTAATGGCTGGTTGGACTTAATTTGACTTAATCAGGATACCGCCTATATGGCTGGTTGGTAATATTATCACAAGTTTATATATTATTTTATGGGAGATATCTAAATTAGTAGTAGTAAAAGTAATTCCTTTTACATTAGCATTTTATTTTATTGTAATTTACTTTTCAGTATTTACTTTACCACATTTTTACTTTATGTCTTTTATTTTCAAGTTTTTATTAGCCCTAGTTATGTGTTGTAACTAAATTAGTTATCTGGGGTTGTGATGACTTTTAATATCACCGTTTTATAAGGGGTTAGATTATAGTTTGGGTAATATAAAGATTTATTTATTGAGTCTTAATCTTAATGCTTTTTCATTAACTGGCCATTAATAAAATTGATCTGGTAAATCTAAAATGAACTAGACATAGGGATTTTAGGTTTCAGCCTTAGACTCAATAGCCCACGATCTTCCTTGAGGAAAAATAACCCTTTAATAGATTTCCTTACAGGATAGGAATATATCTGTCGGACGGGGGTAGCCATAATTGGAACTTAAACTTAATGAATCCAGATAATTTGGTTGACATAGACATATGGTTCAATTGGGTTAAACTGGGTATTTGTGTTTGACCATCGACAAAGGCTTACACATAATTTAGTGTTCCATGTTAATAAATCAATATATTACCCAACTTTAAGATAACCTCTTCATCTTTAAAATGATATTGGAAGAAATCACAACCCTAGATAGTTTTTAATATTGAATTTTCTTAAAACCTATTTTCGATAATTTTATTTACTTGCTTTTAAATTTAGAATCATCACCGTTTCAAATCAATCAATCAACCTATTAGATACTAGTAATCATTTGACCTCATAAAATTAATAGATTAGATATTAAGTCCCCGTGGGATCTATATTTTTATACTACTTGAACGATACGTGCGCTTGCGTTATACGTGTGTGTTTACGCCGGTCAGATACTGGTTCGTTATACACAATACTATGTATACTACGCCTGACAAAGATTGCATATTCGTTCGCAGAATATTTTTGGAGAATTGGGTAGGCACGGTGCTTTGCTAGAAGCCAACCATGTCTTGTAAATCGGTAAAGACGTGGTACTGGGTACGCACGTATTCGGATAGTCCGATAACCGAATTTACTGCCAACATATCCAGGGATCTCTTGGGTCGCTTCCCGAAGATTCACTGTTGAGATTTGATTCGAACAATAAAATTAATCTGGGATTAATAATGAGAGAGAAAATTAATCTGGGATTAATTACGACAATGAATTAATCTGGGATTAATTGCGTCGAGAATTATCTGGGAATAAATTCGTCGATAAATAGAGAACGCGATTAATTTGGAATTAATCGGCAAAATAAATTTAATAGTGAAAATTTTATTTTACTATTTGATTTATTTAATTGGGCTTAAATAATATATTAGATATATGAATGGAAATTAGATTTCAAAGCGGAATTAAATTGGACTTTAATTCTAGCGAATGAATTAATTTGGAATTAATTCGCAAGCGACTTTCCGTAATAATTTTACTGGGTATTATTATTTAATTAAATTGAATTTAATTAAGTCGCAACGGTAAATTCATTTAATTTAGAATTAAACGAACCCGGGCCCGAGCGAAGTTACGTATTGGATTGTCCGACTTAAATTTAGAATTTAAAGTGGTGGGACCCACTTACTTACATCAACGTGACTCACATCACTAGTCATTGGTTGATGTAAGTGGTTAGATGCATTTAATGCACTTTTGCCAACACAATTTCATACTTTGGAAGTCAACTTTTAATTAATTGATTTGGAATCCAAAAATTGACTATTCACTATCTCCCAAACTTGCAAATGCCGTGAGCCTCATTGCCATGAAAGAAATATTTTTTTTTCTTTCATTTGTTCTAGCTAACACTTGAGGAATAGATCAAGGTGATATGGAAACTCACCCGAGAGAGTTTGGAACTCGATCTCAAGCTCCGTAGCTTCTGCACAACACGGAAAAGTCTTCAACTCATCCGATCAAAGTGAGTTATTTCGTAACTTTTTCTTTGATTTTTCACACTTTAATCTCGCTTAGTGATCTTATGGCAAGCCTTAGAGACTAACACCTTGATGTGGCCGAATGTATACCCTAGAGTTCTCATTGTGATTTTTTGTTAATTAGACTATTGGATGAGTTTATGGCATGAAATGAATATTGATTGTTGATTAAATTAGATTGAAATCAAAATTGGATATTATTTTGCCCATTGCCGTGAGATTGAGCATGTTTTATGGATTGATTTTGCTTCAATTTATGTTTGAGATGAATTGGATGATTATAGCATGATTAATTAGTTTAATTGATGTTTTGGGAATATTAGTTTAATTAATTAATTATGGTAATTACACTTTAATTAAATTAATGTGATATTTGGAATATTATGTTAATATAAATTAGTCTTTAAAATTGGATTGGGCTAATTTGTTATATTTGGGCTAATGGGCTTGGTTGGGCCAAGTTTGGTTTTGAAAAATTGGGTTGGATCCAATTGGGCCTAAAACCATTTCCATAAAGTCCAAATATGACTTTTGGGCCTTTTGAAGTTTAATTAGGCCTAATGGGCCTAAATTGATTTTTGGCATATGGTGATTCCTATTTGGGCCATGGCATTTTGGGTTTGATCCATTATGGCCGAAGCCCATGCCTAAAGAATTACTTGAAAGCCCATTGGACTTTAATTGAATAGTATTGGATGCTAATTGGGCCTTTTAGACTCATTTAGATTGGATTTGGAATCCAAGTCTAAAATGCACTATTAAAAGTGTAATTATTTAATTTGGAATTAAATATGAATTAGTATTGGATATAATTTAAATTGGAATTTAAATTGTAGTTCAATATAATTCAAGAATACGTACTTTGAGTATTTAATCTTAAACGAGTTGAACTCGCACAAATCAAATCGTTGTATGAATATTGGATGGTCATTAATTAAAGATTAATTAATTCGATTAGATTGATTGAACAATATGTTTTGTGTGAATACTTGGATGTATTTGTATAAATAATGTATATCGGATGGATATTAGAAGGGTGGGGGCAATTTTGGAAATTGTTGTAAGTATGGTACTTATTTGAAATTGGACCTACGTGTCCAGCCTATCATCTCTTTACTATTTGTATTTCTCTTCTCACCAATTCCCCTCAATGTAAATGAGGTTTCTTTAATGTATTATGTATTTGGGTAGAAGTATGTAAATTGCTAGCGGGATATAGGAAAGCGAGAGATTTGTCCTAGGAATAAATTTTGGTATATATTCATCCGTATATCATTATTAATTTATTCGCGCCTTATTATGCTTTTAGAATACATGCTTAAGGGTGTATGATGAGACCTATTCAAAGATAATAAATTGGATGCCAATTTATGGAAAAACCCCCCACTTTAATATTAAGTGTTTTCCTTCCATTGATTGGTTCTTTCTCAAGATCCAAGATTGGCTTTGATTTGTTGGCCAAAGTCAAGATCATTGTCCATCGCGGATGTGTTTGAACCATGAAGGCTTTGTTATATATCGCTTGTCTTGGGCAGTTGTGACTTGTTGGCCAAAGTCAAGGTCACTTCTGTACATCGACGTGGATTACGAAGCTTTCCCACTATCAATGGGTCACGCTTAACTGGAATCATTAAGCTTGTTGAGCCAAAACCAAGGCTTAGTTGATTCAGAGGATAAGGACATGAAATATATATTGAATATATATCTCGGAGGTCCACCTACTAGATCTAGGAATTGGATGGGATCCAATTGATCTTAGAGATCTACCTAGTTTAGTTTCATACAGCTTGTTGGCCAAAGTCAAGGTTGTGTGTTATTTAATGGGATCCTAGCCTACTAGGAAGTTGGGTGTCCCGAGTACTCAACAGAGGGTTAGAGGCTCGCCAAAAAATAGTGGGAGGCCAGTATTAAATTTGTAATTTCGTTTAATACTTGCTAAATGAGCGCTTTATTTTTCGTCGTTATATATTTATATTAGTTGGACTAATATTTTATTATTTTCTCTGAATAGTTGGACTGTACTATAACTACTCCACTTGTAGTTGGTTATATAGTTGGACTATAGTAACCATTACACTTTGAGTGTACCCGATATCGTTGATTGGATAGTTGGACTATTGCAATCGAGATGGCTAGAAAGATTAGCATTAGTCACATCGTCATGGGCGATAATGTCTTTAACAACACCAATCTTCCAGATTGGGAGATGAATCTCAGGATTGTCCTGGGAGCCGAGAAGTTACTCTATGTTATAGACAGATCTCTCGGGCCTGAGCCCGGACATGAGTGGGTAGTTGATCATGATCTTTGGAAGACTCATCGAGATGATAACTTTACCGCTCAATCTGTCATGCTTGCCGCAATGACCCCTCAATTTCGTCATCGAAACAAAGGATTGGATCTTTATAATATGATGTTGAAATTGAAGGACCTTCACAGATCTAACCTTAGATCTCAGAAGTATGAATTGAAAAAGAAGTTATTCGCTCAAGTATGTCAGAGGGTACATCTATCGAGCACTATGTGTCACAGATGATTGCTGACATCGAACAGCTAGGTCAGCTGGGCATAACCTTCGAGGTCGAGACTTCTATAGATTTGATCTTACAATCTCTGCCCGACTGCTGGGGCGAGTTCATCATGAACTACAACATGATGAACCAAGAGAAGATTCTTGGAGAGTTGATGACAATGCTGAAAGAAGTAGAACCAGAGCTTCTGAAGGGCAAGAAGCGCGAGGCGTATCTTACTTCGACATCTCATAAAGACAAAACTTGGCCGAAGGCTTCTGGAGGTGTGAAGAAGAAGAAGAAGAAGAAGAAGGGCAATTCAAAATCATCAAAGTCTTCTGGGAAGACTAATGACATATCCCAGGACGTCTGCCTACACTGTGGCAAATGGGGTCACTGGAAACGTGATTGCTGTAAGTACCAGGCGGACTTGAAGGAAGTGAGGGCGGGCAAGGCTCCGGCCTCAAGTATGTTTGTTATTGAAATAAACATGTCCACTTCTGGTTTTAAAAATTGGATTTTTGATTCTGGATGTGGTACTCATATATGTACTGATGTGCAGGATCTGCAGATTAGCAGGAGACTAGCTTCTGGAGAGATCGACCTCCGAGTCAAAATTAGACTAGAGTCGCCATTTTGGCCTTTGGCACCTATATTTTGAATCTACCCTCGGGGAATGTACTTAATTTAAGAGACTGTTATTATGTACCTAGTTTGACTAGAAACATTATCTCTGTATTTTGTTTGACCTGATGCGGTTATACATTTGTATTCAGGAACACTGGGTGTTTTGTTTATAAAGATGATATTTTGATATGTACAACAGATGTTAATAATGGTCTTTATATTTTGAATATAAATGAATCTCAAACTTATAATATGACAAACAAAAGGCTCAAATTGAGTAAAACAGATGAAACTTATATGTGGCATTGTCGTCTGGGACACATTAACAAGACTCATATATCCACTCCTTCGAAGAATGGATACTTGGACGGATTTGATCCTAATTCATATGATGTCTACGAATCCTGTTTATTAGGCAAAATACCTAAAACACCTTTTAGTGGTAAAAGTGTACGTGACACCGAACTGTTAGCCCTCGTTTATAGTGACGTATGTGGGCTCATGTCTAGCCACGCTAGAGGTGGATATGAATACTTCGTAACCTTTACAAATGATGCATCGCGTTATGGTTATGTGTATCTTATGAGACACAAGTCGAAAAATTTTGAGAAATTCAAAGAGTTTCGACACGAAGTAGAAAAACAGACCAGCAAAAGTATTAAAACATTACGGTTGAACCGTTGTGGAGAATACTTGAGCAATGAGTTTCTGGATTACTTGAAAGAATATGGTATTCTTTCACAGTGGACTCCTCCTGGAACACCTCAATTAAACGGTGTGTCCGAACGGAGAAACCGAACTTTGTTGGACATAGTAAGGTATATGATGAGTCACATTGACCTACCAATTTTCTTCTGGGGATACGCATTGAACTGTGCAATACTTATTTTGAATAAGCTTCCGTCAAAGTCTGTTGGACGGACTTCGTATGAAATATGGACAGGAAAGATACCAGGTTTCTCATTCCTGAAGATTTGGGGATGCTGGGCATACGTTAAACGTTTGGATGGTACCAAACTAGAACCCAAATTAGATAAGTGCCTATTTTTAGGTTATCCTAGGGAAATCAAAGGATTTTACTTCTAAAACCCATAAGAGAATAAACATTTGTTTCTCTCCATGCGGTTTTCCTCGAAAAGGAATTCCTAGATGCAGTGGTAAATGGGAGGAAAGTAGAACTCGATGAAAATCAGAGTGATATTGTTCATAGCACCGAACCCCTCTCGGAACACCAACAATTCATCAAGGATGAGACTGTTCCACAATCTTCTAATACACAAGAACCGTGTAGGTCGGAGAGAGTCAGAAAAAATCCTGAGAGGTATGGGTTTCTGATCTCACCACATGTGGATATTAATATTATTGAGGATAATGAGCCGGTTACGTATGAGGAAGCGATATAAGGTATCGAATCCGCTTTACGGCAAGAAGCCATGAAGTCTGAAATGGATTCCATGTATACTAACTAAGTTTGGGAACTGGTTGATGCACCAGAAGGCATCGAGCCGATTGGTTGTAAATGGGTCTTCAAGAAGAAGACACACATGGATGGCAACAAACAAACGTTCAAAGCTAGGCTTGTAGTGAAAGGGTATCGTCAACAACATTGTGTCGATTACAACAAAACGTTTTCAACTGTTGCCATGATTAAATCCATTCGAATAATGCTTGCTATTACTGTATATTTCGATTATGAAATATAGCAGATGGGCGTCAAAACCGCTTTCCTTAACAGAAACCTTTTGGAGGATGTTTATATGCAACAGCCTGACAGTTTTATCGTGCCAAAACATGAAAACAAGGTTTGCAAGTTAAATCGATCTAATTATGGATTGAAGCAAGCATCGCGTTCTTGAAACCAACGTTTTGATGAGATCATAAAAGAATATGATTTCATACAAAACGAAAATGATTCTTGTGTATATAAGAAGGTTAGTGGGAGCGCACTGACATTCATTGTCCTATACATTGATGATGTATTGCTTATTGGCAATGACATTCCCATGCTACAATCGGTGAAAGCTTGGCTTTCATTAAAATTCTCCATGAAGAACCTGGATGAAGCAGCCTTTATTCTGGGAATAAGGATCTACCGGGATAGATCCAGAAAGCTGCTTGGACTCTCCCGAACTTGTACATTGACAAAGTGTTGAAGAGATTCAACATGGATCAATCTAAGAGGGGGCTGCTTCCAGTGTCACGTGGCGTCTCTCTATCTAAGGACATGTGTCCTAAAACATAAGATGAGAGAGATTCAATTAATCGAATCTCGTTCGCTTCTGCAGTCGGATCTATCATGTATGCCATGATATGTACGCGACCTGATGTCTCATAAGTTTTGAGCATGTGCAGTCGCTATTAGGCTGATCCAGGTGATGGTCACTGGATTGCTGTTAAGAACATCCTTAAGTATCTTAAATGAACTAAGGATGCTTTCTTAGTCTATGGAGATGGAGAACTTGAGGTGAGTGGGTTCACCGATGCAAGTTTCCAAATCGATAAAGATGACTTTAAGTCGCAATCAGGGTACATATTTTGCTTGAACAATAGAGCAATGAGCTGGAAATCTTCCAAGCAAGAGACTATTGTCGATTTAACAACAGAGGCGGAATATATTGATGCAGTTGAGGCAGCAAAAGAAGAAGTTTAGATCCGTAAATTCCTAATTGGATTAGGAGTAGTTCCATTAGCAGCTGAGCCCGTACCTTTGTATTGTGACAATAACGGGGCTATAGCACAGGCTAAGGAACCAAGGTCTCATCAACGATCCAAACATGTACTTCGAAATTTCCATCTGATTGCGAGATCATATATCATGGTGATGTGAAGATCGAGAACATCGCATCAGATGACAACATTGCAAATCCGCTGACGAAGGTCATTTCTCAGCAAAGGTTTGAGCGATATGTACATAGTTCAGGTGTTAGATACTTGAGTGATTGGCTATGAGCCAAGTGGGAGATTATTGGACAATTATGACCCAATAACATCACTATTTGTAATAAACATTGTTTTTTTGTACAAATTAACTATGTGACAATAGGAAATTGCTATTTTATCATTTTGTAAATGGATTACTTGGATATGTATAAATGATAAAAGTCCTTATGATTAGTTCCGGATTAATAAGATATGAGACGGTATTAATCCACGAATGGTTTAATCATTAATTATCCTTAGTCGTACTATTATCGACATTGGACATCGATAATACAGAATAGACTAGTATTACACTTGTGCGCGTTATGGAAGCTTAACGACATAGTTCTCATATATTTAAGTATTCTATACTTATGCAAGTGTGATAAGAGGTTCTGTTAGCCGTTGGACCGGGAACAGCTTCGCTCTGGATAGACCCATCAGAGTCACATTGGTAGTATGACTATGTGTCTATGGGAATCCAAATCAAGGTAGGTGTATGTGGTCTTAACCTGAGACTTGCATCGCTAATACTTGCGACAATCAGTACGCTTTGGTTTTGGTCGTCCGGAGCCTTAACGGGTTCTGTGTACACCTGTATTCGGTTTATTGAGAATCGTAGTGTATTGGATGTGATGTCAAGATGGGAGTATCACTTCAGTCATATGGAGATGATGATCCTGCATGGATACGGAACTAGTACTCTTAAATGCTGCAACTATCGGAATAGTATGACTAGGTCATGATTATCCGATTATAGAGACTAGTTGCTAGTGATCCGATATATGCTTCGTACGGGGCAGACACAGAGCCAGCCCCAGGCCTAGCATGTGACATCCGATACTGGATCGTAATACGCAAAACATAGTATATTATGCCTGATATAGATTATATATTCCATGTTGAATATTTCTGGAGAATTGGGTAGGCACGGTGCTTTGCTAGAAGCCAACCATGTCTTGTAAATCGGTGAGAACGTGGTACGGGGTACGCACGTGTCAGATAGTCCGACAACCGCATTTACTACCAACATATCCAAGAATTTCTTGGGTCGTTTCCCAAAGATTCACCGATGACATTTGACTCGAACAAAATTAATCTGGGATTAATTATGAGAGAAAATTAATCTGGGTTTAGTTACGGCAAGAAATTATCTGGGATTAAATTCGCATTGAAGAGAGAATGCGATTAATTTGGTATTAATCGGTAAGATAAATTTAATAGTTAAATTGGATTTTGCTATTTAATTTATTTATTTGGGCTAAAATAATATATCGGATATATTAATTGAAATTGGATTTCAATACGGAATTAAAATGGATTTTAATTCAAGCGAACGAATTAATTTGTAATTAATTCATAAGCGACTATCGTAATAATTTTGCGAGGCATAATTATTTAATTAAATTGGATTTAATTATTTAGCGATAGAATATTCGTTTATTCAGAATAAACGAACCCGAGCCCAAAGTGTGTTGTGTAAGCAAACTAGATTTGGAATTAAATGGGTGAGACCCATGACTTACATCAATTGTCACTATTTGTGATGTTGGTGGTTGAAATAGTAAATGTGGCATTTACTTCTCAAATCTACCAACACTTTTGAAAGTCAACACACATTTAACTTTGGTATTAGTTTTTAAAAAACAAAATATCAACAAAACTCTCTCCTCTCCCTCCTCCATCTTTGCCGTGAGCTTACTACTCTCCAAGGGAAAATTTTTCTTAATTCTTCTTTCAAGCTAGCACTTATAGAGTCTTGTGAGGTGATAGAGAAACTCACCCTTGAGTTTGGAATTCAAAAGAAAGCTTGGAGCTTCCAACATACAAACAAAGTTTCAAATTTCTCATCTGTTCATTGTAAGTATATTCCGTAACTTACTTGATTATTCACACTTAGAATCATGTTTAGGAGACCTTGGGATGTCTTGGACAAACTAACACTTTAGGCGTGTGCTGCATGGGCTTTGTGTGGTGTTTGGCTTGGGCATGGATTGTATGCGCTTTCATGGGTTGCTGAGGTTTTGGTCCGAGGCTAAGGTTTGAAACAGAAACTGACTGAGCGAATCTGAGGCTGGCTAGTGAGTCCGAATCCAATGAGGTGCTAATTTTGGAGTTTTTCCTTCCGACATTCGTTTCCCGCGACTTCCACAACTTTTCAGATAGTGCCACCATACGAAGCGCATCATCGGGCTTATGCAAAAAATGCAGTGTCTTTGGAAAATTATGACCCGTAGCATCACTATTTTGTAAAGGACATAGTGTGTTTTACAAAATTAACTGTGTGACAAAGGAAATTGCTCTTTTATCATTTTGTAATTGGATTACTTGGATATATAAATGATAAAAGTCCATATGATCAGTACCAGATTAATAAGATATGAGACAATATTAATCCACGAAAAGTTTAATCATTAAATATCCCTAGTCGTAGATTATCGAGACTGGACACAATATGCGGAATAGGCTAGTATTGCACTTGTGCACATTATGGAAGCTTAACGACATAGTTCTCATATATTTAAGTATCGGATACTTATGCAAGGTGATAGGAGGTTCTGTTTACCGATGGTACGGGAACAGCTTTGCTCTGGATAGACCCTTTGGAATCTCATTGGGTATGACTAGTGTCTTTGGGAATCCGAATCAGGGTAGGTGTATTTGGTCTTAACCTGAGACTTGCATCCCTAATACTTGCGATAATCAGTACGGTTTGATTTTGGTCGTCCGGGGCTTTAACAGGTTCTGTGTATGCCTCTTTTGGGTTTACTAAGAATCATAGTGTATTGGGTGTGATGTCTGTTGGACAATTATGACCCATAGCGTCACTATTTGTACAGATCATGGTGTTGTTGTACAAATTAACTATGTGACAAAGGAGATTGCACTTTTATCATTTGTGATTAGATCACCAAGATGTATAAATGATAGGAGGTCCTTATGATTTGTTCCTGGATTAAGAATGATATGAGACAGTATCAGTCCACGAAGGATAAATCATTAAATATCCCTAGTCAGAGTATTATCGAGATTGGACATCGATAAATGCGTAAAAGACTAGTATTACACTTGTGCGCGTTGTGAGGGCACAAACGACATAGTTCTCATATATTTGGGTATAGGATACTCATGCAAGTGTAATAGGAGGTTGTGTTTTACCGATGGTACGGGAAACAGCTTCGCTCTGGATAGACCCTCTCGAATTCCATTGGTAGTATGACTATGTGTCTATGGAAGTCCGAAATCAGGGTAGGTGTATTTGGTCTTAACTTGAGACTTGCACCGCTAATACTTGCGACAATCAATATACTTTGGTTTTGGTCGTCCAAGGCTTTAACAGGTTTTGTGTATGCCTCGGCTGGGTATATTGAGAATCGTAGTGTGTTGGGTGTGATGTCAAGACGGAAGTATCATCCACTCATATGGAGATGGTGATCGCGTAGGGATACAGAACTGGTTCTCTAAAGGGTTGCAACCATCGGGATAATATGACTTGGTCATGATTATCGATAATAAAGAGACTAGTTGCTCGTCATCCGACATATGCTTCGTACGGGGCAGACACTGTACCAGCCCCAGGCCTTGCATATGATCATCCGATACTGGATCGAAATACGCAATACTACGTATACTACGCTTGATATAGATCCTTATATTCCTGTAAGGATATTTCTGGAGAATTGGGTAGGCATGGTGCTTTGCTAGAAGCCAAGCTTGTCTTGTAAATCGGTATAAACGTAGTACTAGGTACTTACGTGTTCGGATAGTCCGACGACCGAATTTATTTCCAACATATCCGGGGATCTCATGGGTTACTTCCCGAAGATTCACCGATGACATATGACTCGTACTTTATTAATCTGGGATTAAATAGATGAGAGAGAAAATTAATCTGGGATTAATTGCGTAGATATTTTATTTGGGATAAAATATCAATAAAAGAGAGAGAACGATTAATTTGGAATTAATCGATAAAATAGTATATTCGATATATTATACGAAATTGGATTTCGACGCGGAATTAAAATTAGATTTTAATTCGGGCGAACGAGTTAATTTAGAATTAATTCGTTAGCTACGTGACTAGTGATTTCGCTAGGCATAATCATTTAATTACGTCGCAACAGAAAATTCGTTAATTTGGAATTAGCGAACCCGAGCCCGGGATTGTTTACGAGCGCATTCGCATTTCGAATTCGAGTGCGGCACGCAAGTCAAATCAAGCGTCAAATCATTAGTCGCATCAAGCGTCAAATCATTAGTTACTTTGAGTGATGTGACAACTTGTCACTTGATTTGATTGATTGATGTATTGCTGGTGGTAGTTGGCAAGCATTTAATGCTTGACTTTTTGAAAATCAAATGTGGTATATGTTTAATTAATTTTGGAAATCAATTAATTAATAACACTTTTCCTTCTCTCTCTCTTGGTTCACGAATTTGGAGCCAAAACATTCTCTCATTCTCTCTCGGCCAACATGCCAAATTCTTCTAAAAAACTCACTGGTTTGACCGTGAAAATGGAAGCAAAAGTGTGGTGATTTTGTGGCAAAATCATCAAAAGCTAGCATTCCGAGAGACATGCGAAGGTGATAGGGAAGTCCACCCATTAGCAAGGAATCACCATCAACCAAAGCTTGGAGCTTGAAGATTGGAGATTTCCGAAAATGGAGGACCAACAGCAGCTCACTGCCGTGAAGAACAGAGGGCAGTAAATAAATTTCGAATTCGAGTGCGGCACGCAAGTCAAATAAAACGTCAAATCATTAGTCGCATCAAGCGTCAAATCATTAGTTACTTTGAGTGATGTGACAACTTGTCACTTGATTGATTGATTGATGTATTGCTGGTGGTAGTTGGCAAGCATTTAATGCTTGACTTTTGAAAATCAAATGTGGTATATGTTTAATTAATTTTGGAAATCAATTAATAATAACACTTTTCCTTCTCTCTCTCTTGGTTCACGAATTTGGAGCCAAAACATTCTCTCATTCTCTCTCGGCCAACATGCCAAATTCTTCTAAAAAACTCACTGGTTTGACCGTGAAAATGGAAGCAAAAGTGTGGTGATTTTGTGGCAAAATCATCAAAAGCTAGCATTCGAGAGACATGCGAAGGTGATAGGGAAGTCCACCCATTAGCAAGGAATCACCATCAACCAAAGCTTGGAGCTTGAAGATTGGA
The DNA here is from genome assembly GCA_019454045.1 of Zanthoxylum bungeanum. NCBI lineage: Eukaryota > Viridiplantae > Streptophyta > Magnoliopsida > Sapindales > Rutaceae > Zanthoxylum > Zanthoxylum bungeanum. The sequence goes on from SKCR01041276.1 coordinate 34,100, forward strand.
GATTCCGAAAATGGAGGACCAACAGCAGCTCACTGCCGTGAAGAACAGAGGGCAGTAAAAAATTTCGAATTCGAGTGCGGCACGCAAGTCAAATAAAACGTCAAATCATTAGTCGCATCAAGCGTCAAATCATTAGTTACTTTGAGTGATGGTGTGACAATTGTCACTTGATTTGATTGATTGATGTATGATGGTGGTAGTTGGCAAGCATTTAATGCTTGACTTTTGAAAATCAAATGTGGTATATGTTTAATTAATTTTGGAAATCAATTAATTAATAAACTTTTCCTTCTCTCTCTCTTGGTTCACGAATTTGGAGCCAAAACATTCTCTCATTCTCTCTCGGCCAACAGGCCAAATTCTTCTAAAAAACTCACTGGTTTGACCGTGAAAATGGAAGCAAAAGTGTGGTGATTTTATGGCAAAATCATCAAAAGCTAGCATTCTGAGAGACATGCGAAGGTGATAGGGAAGTCCACCCATTAGCAAGGAATCACCATCAACCAAAGCTTGGAGCTTGAAGATTGGAGATTTCCGAAAATGGAGGACCAACAGCAGCTCACTGCCGTGAAGAATAGAGGGCAGTAAATAAATTTTTGTTCGTTGTCGCGTCGCTCAACCGATCGATGTGAGTATTCTGCAACTCCCTCTTTGTATTCACACATGTGTTTTATGCTTTATATTCGATCCTCGGGGCCGTAGAACTCCAACAATGGTATCAGAGCGATTGAAAGCATGAAATTTGATTAGGGCTTTAAATTTGGGTAAAATGATTTTGAGCATGATTTTATGAAATTAGATGAATGAATATGCTTAAATGTGTTTTAATTGATGTTTGATTTGATCAATTTCAAGAAATGTTGTTTGGAACAAATTTGCCCAATATCATAGGCTTGGCCGAATTGATGGATGCCCTAAATTGTCTTGGATTTTTTTATTTTTGATCATTGGATGTGTTGGAAATCAATTGGGAATGTTGATTTAATGTTGAATTTGATTCAACTGGATTGGATTTAAAATTGGACAAATAAATCACCATAAAGCCGAGACATTAGAAGCATGAATGGGTTTGATTTTTGATAAACTGTGTTGGACATGTTTTTTTGTTAATAAGAATGATTAATTAGGCTAATTGATGTTTTAGAAATATTGATTTGGGTGATTAATTGTGTTATACACTTTAGGTAATTAAATTGTAAAATTGGATTTTGTAATTTAATTGAAATGGGCTTAATTTTGGAAATTGGGCTTTTAATGTTGTAAATGGGCTTATTGGGCTTGGTTGTACTAAGTTGGGTTTAGGCTAAATTGGGTCGATCCAATTGGGCCCAAAACCGCTTCCATAAAGCCCAAATGCGACTAATGGACCTTTAAAGAATAATTGGGCCTAAATTGATTTCTAGGCTTATGGGGTAATTCCTTTATTGGGATTTGGTTGCCGAAGCCCACGCCTTAAAGAAATTAATTAAAAGCCCATTAGACTTTAATTAAATTAACATTGGACGTTAATCGGGCTTTGAGACCCGTAACGATTAAATTTGGAATTTAAGTCGTAAAAGTTCATTAATAAAGTGTAGTATTTAATTTGGAATTAAATAGCGAACTAGTATTAAATGCAAATTGAATTGGATTTAATTTTGTAGTTTAATTTAATTCGAGAATTCGTACTTTAAGTACTTATTCGAAAAACGAGTTTGACTCGTGCAAAATCAAATCGTTGTTTGAACATTGGATGGTCATTAATTACCAGATTAATTAATTTGATTAGATAGATTGATAGCATGCTTGTGTGAATACATGGTTGCGATGCATGAATAATGTATATCAGATGGATATTAGATGGGTGGGGCAATTTTAGAAATTGTTGTAATAAATTTGGAATTTATTAATTGGAGTTGCGTGTCCAGCCTTATTACCTCCTTACTCTTTGTATTCTCTTCTCACCTATTCCCCTCAATGTAAATGCGGTTTCTTTAGAAGTGTAGTGTAACAGATAGAAGTAATACTTGTGCTAGGGGGAGAGAGGAAATAGAGAGATTTGATCTAGGATCAATGTGTAAAGTATCCATCCGCATATCATTATTATTTATTTATACGTGCTTTATTATGTGTTTAGAATGCATGTTTAAGGGTGTATGATGATGAAACCTTAACAAAGATAATAAATTGGTTGTCAATTTGTACGCGAAAAACCCTCACAAATATAAAGCGTTTTTCCTTCCATTGAGTAATTCTTACTCAAGATCCGAGACTGGCATTGGCTTGTTGGCCAAAGTCAAGGCCTTTGTCCATCGAGGATGTGTTTGAATCATGAGAGCTTTGTTATATATCGGTGTCTTGTCCAAGTTGTGGTTTGTTGGCCAAAGTCAAGACCACTTCTTGTCCATCGACATTGATTACGAAGCTTTCCATGGTCAATGAGTCACGCTTAACTGGGATCACTAAGTTTGTTGTGCCAAAGCCAAGGCTTAGTTGATTCAGAGGAAAAAGGTTAGGCAATATATTGGATATATTGGCATATATAAGATATATGTTTCGGACTTGGATGTCCCCCTACTGGATCTAGGAATTGGATTGGATCCAATTGATCTTAGAGATCTACCTACTTAATTATCATACAATTTGTTGGCCAAAGTCAAGATTGTGTGATATTTAACGGGATCCTAGCCCGCTAGGAAAAACAGTTTCCCGAGTACTCGACAGATGGTTAGAGGCTCGCCGAAAAATAGTGGGAGGCAAGAATTGAATTTGCAATATTCATTTAATTACTTGCCATACGCGCTCATTTAAATATCATTCGTCAAATAAATTAAATGTTAGTTGGACTAATATTTAAATCGTTGTTTTAATTAACAGTTGGACTGTATTCAAACAATTAAATTATAATTGAATATATAGTTGGACTATAATAATCATTATAATAAATAGTACCCAAATCGTTGATTAAATAGTTGGACTATTAGAATCAAGATAAATAGAAAGATTGACATTTAAAACATAATCCTAGGGAAAATGTATTTAAATGGTTTAATTTTCAAATTGGGAATAAAATTTCAGGATGGTCCTGGAAAATAATAAGGTACTTTATTTGATAAAATAACATATTATGCCTAAGCCCGGAGTTAAGCAAATAGTAGAGCATGATCTTTGGAAGATTCATGTGATGATAACTTTAGTGCTTAATCCATTAAGCTTGTCGCAATATACTCCTTAATTTCTTTGTCAGAACTAATGGGTTAGATCCTTAAAGTATGATAATGAAATTGAAGGATCTTCATAAATCTATACTTCGATTTTAGAAGTACTAAATTGCAATAATAACTCTTGGAGAGTTAGTGGCTATTCTCAAGGAGACAAAGTCAAAGTTTGCAATTAGGTAAGTAGCGCAAGGCGCACCTTACTTCGACATTCCAGAATGCCAAGGCTAGGCCGAAAGGCTTCTGGAATGTGGAAAAGGGCAAAGGCAAAACCATTATAATCTTCTGGGAAGATAAAGGACATATCCCAAAATGTCTGCCTAAATTATGGCGAACGGGATCGCGGAAGCGTGACTACCGTTTGAACAAAGCAGACATAAAGGAATTGAAGACGGGGCAAGGCTCTGACTTCAAATATGTTTGTCATAATTATGTTCATTACTAGTATTAAAATTGGATTCTAAATACTTAGTGTGGTACATAAATATGTACGGGTGTTCAGAATCTGCTATGATCATGATACTGACTTCAGTTGAGATTAATCTGCGAATCGGAAACGGGACGAAAGTCGCTGTTTTAACCGTAGATACCTAACTTTAGGAACTACCCTCGGGTTTGTACTTAAATTAGGAAACTGTTATAATGTAACTAGTTTGACTAGAAACATTATCTCTATATCAGTGTATAATCCGTTGTAGATTTACCTTTATATTCTATAACATTAAAGTATTTTATTTTATAAAGATGATATTGAGATAAACACATTTGATGTGAAATAACAGAATTTATATTTTGAATATAAAATAAATCTCAAACATAAACTGACAAACAAATAGCTTAAACTGATTTGATCAGAAGAAACTTAATTGTGGCATTGTTGTCTGGGACACAGTCAAACAAGACTCGTATATCCACACTTTTGAAGAGTGGGTACCCGGACTAATTTGATTCTATTCAAATAAAGTCTACGAATCTAGTTTAATTGGGCAAAGTGCCTAAAACGCCTTTACTTGGTAAAAGTGCAAATGCCACCGATCTGTTAGCCCTAGTTCATAGTGAAGCAAGTGGGCCCATGTCTAGCTAGGCTAGAGGTGGATATGAATATTTCGTGACCTTTACGGATGTGGCATCGCGTTATGGTTATGTGTTTCTTTTGAAGAACAAAAATCAGAAACTTTTAAAGTTTTCGACACAAAATAGACAAACAGATCGGCTAAAGTATTAAACCATCACCGTTAGACCTTGATGAAAATACTTAAGCAATAAGTTTCTCATATACTTGAAAGAGTATAGTATTCTTTCAATGAGGACTCCTCCCGGAACATGTCAATCTGACGGTTTGTCCGAACTGATAAACCAAATTTTGTTAGACATGATAAGGTTAATCATGAGTCGCTCTGAGCTACCATTTCCTTCAACGGATACGTATAAACAGTGAAAAACTTATTTTGAATAAGGTTCCATCAAAATCTATTTGACAGACTTCATATTAGATATGAACAGGAAAAAAACTTGGTTTCTCATTCCTGATGATTTGGGAATGCTAGGCATATGTTTGGATAATACCAAACTAAAACCCAAATTTGATAAGTGCCAATTGAAGGTTATCCTAGGGAAACCAAAGTATAGTACTTATATGACTCACAATAGAACAATGTAATTGTTGCTAGCCATGCGGTTTTCCTAAGAGGAATACCTATATGCAGTGGAAAGTGGGAGGATAGTAAAACTCGATGAAAATCAGAGTAAAACTGTTCAAGGCACCGAATCCTAATGGAACATAAATAGTTCATCAAGGATGAAACTATACCAGTAATCTTCGATTACACAAGAACCGCGTATGCCAGAGAGAGTCAGAAAAAAACCTAGGGTATGGGTTTCTGATCTCACCTCATAAAGATGTCAATCTTATTGAGGTATACCAACTGACTACGTATGAGGAAGTGATACAGGGTATCGACTCCCTATTATGGCAAAGTTCCATGAATCCGAAATGGATTCCATGTATATCAATTATGTTTAGATACCAGTTGATGTACCGCAAGGCATTATGCCTATTGATACTATATAAGTCTTCAAGGAAGACATACATGGATGGCAACATACCAACGTATAAAGCTAGGCTTTTAGCGGAAAGGTATCGTTATCAGCATTGTGTTGATTACAATGAAACCTTTTACCTGTTGCCACGGTAAATCCATTTGGAAAATGCTTGCTAATGCTGTATGTTTCATTTATGAAATATGGCAGCTAAATGCCAAAACCGCTTTCCTTAACGGAAACCTTTTGGAGGATGTTTACAACATCCTGACGGTTTTGTCGTACCCATAACTAGCAAACAAGGTTTGCAGGTTATTCGATCCATGTTTGGATTGAAGCAAGCATTAGGTTCTTGGAATTATCGTTTTGATGTAATCATAATGGTCTATGATTTAATTCAAAACGAAAAGATTCTCGTGTATATAAGAAGGTTAGTGGGAGCGCACTGACAGTGGATTTCCTATAAATAATGATAATAAATCATTTCTTGGAAATGATATTCCCATAATACAATCGGTGAAAGCTTGGCTTTCATAAAAATTCTCCGTAGAATTCTTGGGAGAAACAACCTTTATTCTAGGAATAAAGATCTACTGGGATAGATTAAGTTGTTAAAGCTCTCCGAGAAATCGTACATTGAAAAATGTATGCGACTTGGTGTCTCATACGCTTTGAGCATATGGATTCGCAATCAGGCCAATCCTTGTGATAGTCACTAGATTAAAGTTAAGAACATCCATTATTTTCTTAGAGAACTAAAAATGTTATCTTATACTATGGAGAAGGAAAACTTGAAGTGACTGGGATCACTGTAGCAAGTTTCCTAACCGATAAAGAGGATTATAAGTCGCAAAACGGTACTATAAAGTTTGAATAACGGTATAGTGAGCTGGAAATCTTCCAAGCAAGATACTGTTACCGAATAAACAACAAATGTGGGTTATTGCTGCAGCTGAGGCAGCAATAGAAGCCATTTGGATCGATAATATATCTAATTAGATTATATATAATTCTATTAGCAGCTGAGCTATGCTACAGCACAAGCTAAAGAATTAATGGTCTCATCAACGATCAAGATACATACTTCGATATTCATCTGATTCGTTCGGATCATACATCGTGGCGATGTGATGATCGAATAAATTGCATCAGATGATAATCATACAAATCCACTGACGAAAGCATTTTCTCAGCAGTTTGAGCCAACCGTACATAATTCGGGTGTCAGACACTCGAGTGACTGGCTATAGGCCAAGTGGGAGATTGTTGGACAATTATGACCCATAGCGTCACTATTTGTACAGATCATGGTGTTGTTGTACAAATTAACTATGTGACAAAGGAGATTGCACTCTTATCATTTGTGATTAGATCAACAAGATGTATAAATGATAGGAGGTCCTTATGATTTGTTCCTGGATTGAGAATGATATGAGACAGTATCAGTCCACGAAGGATAAATCATTAAATATCCCTAGTCAGAGTATTATCGAGATTGGACATCGATAAATGCGTAAAAGACTAGTATTACACTTGTGCGCGTTGTGAGGGCACAAACGGCATAGTTCTCATATATTTGGGTATAGGATACTCATGCAAGTGTAATAGGAGGTTGTGTTTTACCGATGGTACGGGAAACAGCTTCGCTCTGGATAGACCCCCTCGGAATTCCATTGGTAGTATGACTATGTGTCTACGGAAGTCCGAAATCAGGGTAGGTGTATTTGGTCTTAACCTGAGACTTATACCGCTAATACTTGCGACAATCAATATACTTTGGGTGTGATGTCAAGACGGAAGTATCACTCCAGTCATATGGAGATGATGATCGTGTAGGGATACAGAACTGGTTCTCTAAAGGGTTGCAACCATCAAGATAATATGACTTCGTCATGATTATCCGATAATAAAGAGACTAGTTGCTCGTCATCCTATATATGATTCGTACGGGGCAGACACTGTACCAGCCCCAGGCCTTGCATGTGATCATCTGATACTGGATCGAAATACGCAATACTACGTATACTACGCCTGATATAGATCCTTATATTCCTGTAAGGATATTTCTGGAGAATTGGGTAGGCATGGTGCTTTGCTAGAAGCCAACCTTGTCTTGTAAATCGGTATAAACGTAGTACTAGGTACTTACGTGTTCGGATAGTCCGACGACCGAATTTACTACCAACATATCTGGGGATCTCATGAGGTCGCTTCCCGAAGATTCACCGATGACGTATGACTCGCACTTTATTAATCTGGGATTAATTAGATGAGAGAGAAAATTAATCTGGGATTAATTGCGTAGATATTTTATCTGGGATAAAATATCAATAAAAGAGAGAGAACGATTAATTTGGAATTAATCGATAAAATAATATATTCGATATATTATACGAAATTGGATTTCGACACGGAATTAAAATTAGATTTTAATTCGGGCGAACGAGTTAATTTAGAATTAATTCGTTAGCGATGTGAATAGTGATTTCGCTAGGCATAATCATTTAATTACGTCGCAACAGAAAATTCGTTAATTTGGAATTAGCGAACCCGAGCCCAGGATTGGTTGCGAGTGCATTCACATTTTGAATTCGAGTGCAGCATGCAAGTCAAATCAAGCGTCGAATCATTAGTCGCATCAAGCGTCAAATCATTAGTCACTTTGAGTGATGTGACAACTTGTCACTTGATTTGATTGATTGATGGATTGATGGTGGTAGTTGGCAAGCATTTAAGGCTTGACTTTTTGAAAATCAAAAGTGGTATATGTTTAATTAATTTTGGAAATCAATTAATTAATAACACTTTTCCTTCTCTTTCTCTTGGTTCACGAATTTGGAGCCAAAACATTCTCTCCTTCTCTCTCGGCTAACAGGCCAATTTCTTCTAAAAAACTCACTGGTTTGACCGTGAAAAGGGAAGCAAAAGTGTGGTGATTTTGTGGCAAAATCATCAAGAGCTAGCACTCCGAGAGACATGCGAAGGTGATAGGGAAGTCCACCCATGAGCAAGGAATCACCATCAACCAAAGCTTGGAGCTTGAAGATTGGAGATTGCCGAAAATGGAGGACCAACAGCAGCTCACTGTCGCGAAGAACAGAGGGCAGTAAATAAATTTTTGTTCGTTGCCGCGTCGCTCAACCGATCAATGTGAGTATTCCGCAACTCCCTCGTTGTATTCACACATGTGTTTTATGCTTTATATTCGATCCTTGGGACCGTAGAACTCCAACAATGTCAAGATGGAAGTATCACTCCAGTCATATGGAGATGATGATCAAATAAGATACAGAACTAGTACTCTTAAGTACTGCAGTCATCGGGATAATATGACTAAGTCATGATTATCTGATTATAGAGACTAGTTGCCAATGATCCGATATATGCTTCGTACGGGGCAGACACAATTCCAGCCCCAGGACTAGCATGTGACATTCGATACTGGATCGTAATACACAATACTTAGTATGCTACACCAGATAAAGATTATATATTCCTTTCAAGAATATTTCTGGAGAATTGGGTAACCACGTTGCTTTGCTAGAAGCCAACCATGTCTTGTAAATCGGTAAGAACGTGTACCGGGTACGCGCGTGTTCGGATTGTCTGATAATCAGATTTACTGCCAAAATATCCAGGGATCTCTTGGGTCGCTTCCCAAAGATTCACCGATGACATTTGACTTAAACAGAATTAATCTGGGATTAATTATGAGAGAGAAAATTAATCTGGGATTAATTATGACAAGAATTAATCTGGGATTAATTATCAGAGAAAGAATTAATCTGGGATTAATTGCGTCGAGAATTTATCTGGGATTAAATTCGTCGAGAAGAGAGAACGCGATTAATTTGGAATTAATCGGCAAAATGAATTTAATAGTGAAATTAGATTTTATTATTTAATAATTGGGCTAAAATAATATATTAGATATATTAATTGAAATTGGATTTCAATGCGGAATTAAATTAGATTTTAAAATGAATTAGTATTGGATACAATTTAAAATTGGATTTAAAATTGTAGTGCCATATAATTCAAGAATATGTACTTTGAGTATTTATTCTTAAACGAGTTGGACTCGCGCAAATCGTTGTTTGAACATTGGATGGTCATTAATTTAAAGATTAATTAATTGGATTAAATTAATTGAATAACATGCTTTGTGTGAATACTTGGATGTATTTGTATGAATAATCTATATCAGATGTATATTAAAAGGGTGAGGCCAATTTTGGAAATTTTTGTAATAAATTTAGAATTTATTAAATTGGACATGCGTGTCCAGCCTATTATCTCTTTTCTCACTGTATTTCTCTTCTCACCAATTCCCCTCAATGTAAATGAGGTTTCTTTGAAGTATTATGTAATTGGGTAGAAGTAAGAATAGTGCTAGCGGGAGAGACAGAAATTGAGAGATTTATTCTAGCAACAAAGTTTGTTATATATCCATCCGCATATCATTATTAAATTTTCGTGCCTGATTATGCTTTTAAAATGCATGCTTAAGGGTGTCTGATGAGACCTAATCAAAGATAATAAATTGGTTGCCAATTTATGCGAAAAATCCTCATCAAATATTAAGCATTTTTCCTTCCATTTAGTGGTTCTCTCTCAAGATCCAAGATTGGCATTGGTTTGTTGGCCAAAGTCAAGATCAATATCCATCGCGGATGTGTTTGAACACGAAATTTTTGTTCCATATCGCATGTCTTGGGCGGTGTGACTTGTTGGCCAAGTCAAGGTCACCTCTAGTTCATCGACGTGGATTACAAAGTTTTCCCACTGTCAATGGGTTCCGCTTAACTGGAATCATTAAGCTTGTTGAGCCAAAGTCAAGGCTTAGTTGATTCAGAGGAAAAGGTTATGAAATATAGATATATTTACATATATTGGATATATGTTTCGGACTTGGAGGTCCACCTACTGGATCTAGGAATTGGATGGGATCCAATTGATCTTAGAGATCTATCTAGTTAAGTTTCATACAACTTGTTGGCCAAAGTCAAGGTTGTGTGTTATTTAACGGGATCCTAGCCCACTAGGAAACTAGGTTTCCCGAGTACTCCACAGAGGGTTAGAGGCTTGCCGAAAAATAGTGGGAGGCAAGTATTAAATTTGCAATTTCGTTTAAATACTTGCCAATACGCTTTCTTTTATTTTAATTTATCGTTGTTATAAATATATTAGTTGGACTAATATTTAATATTGCTTTCTATGAATAGTTAGACTGTACAAGACACTACTCCACTTGTAGTTGGTCATATAGTTGGACTATAGTAACCATTACATTTTGAGTGTACCTAAAATCGTTGATTAAATAGTTGGACTATTGCAATCGAGATGGCTGGAAAGATTATTGTTAGGGACATCATCATGGGCGATAATGTCTTTAACGGCATAAATTTTCCAGATATGAGAAATGAATCTCAAGATAATCCTGGGAGCTGAGAAGAGAAGTTACTCTATTGGATAAAGAAACCTCTCGGGCCTGAGCCCGGAGTTGAGCAAATAGTAGAACATGAGCTTTAGAAGACTCATCATGATGATAACTTTAGTGCTCAATCTGTCATGCTTGCTGCAATGACACCTTAATTTCGTTGTCAGAACTAAGGATTAGATCCTTATACCATGATGTTGAAATTAAAAGATCTTCATATATCTAACCTTAGGTCTTAGAAGTGTGAATTGCAAAAGAAGCTCTTTCGCTCGCGCATGTCAGAGGGTACATCTTTCGAGCACTAGGTGTCACAGATGATTGCTGACATCGAACAACTAAGGTTAGCTGGGCATTACCTACGAGGTCGAGACTTCCATAGATTTGATCTTATAGACTCTGCCCGAAAGTTGGGGCGGGTTCATCTTGAACCAAAAGAAAACTCTTGGAGAGTTAATGGCTATGCTGAAGGAAGCAAAGCCAAGACTTCTAAAAGGGCAAGAAGCGCAAGGCGCATCTTACTTCGACATCCCGAAAGGCTAAGGCTTGGCCGAAGGCTTCTTAGGTTGTGAAGAAAAAGGGCAAAGGCAAAATCGTCACACTCTTCTGGGAAGACAAATGATATATCCCAGATGTCTGCCTAAATTGTGGCAAACGGGGTCACTGAAAGTGTGATTTTCGTATGGACAAGGCAGTCATGAAGGAAGTGAAGGCGGCTATGCTCCGACTTCAGGTGTGTTTGTCATAAACATATCCACTGCTAATTTTAAAATTGGATTTTGATATTGGGTGTGGTACATACATATGTACTGATGTGCGGGATCTGCTGATTAGCAGGAGACTAGCTTCAGTTGAGATCGACCTATGAATCAGAAACGGGACGAGAGTCACTGTTTTGGCTGTGGGAACCTAAGTTTTGGAACTGCCCTTTGGGCATGTACTCAAATTAGGAAACTGTTATAATATACCTAGTTTGACTAGAAACATTATCTTTATATCTAGTTTAACCCGTTGCGGGTAAACCTTTATGTTCCAGAACACTGGGTGTTTTGTTTATAAAGGTGATATTGAGATATACACATTAGATGTGAATAACAATATTTATATTTCGAATATAAATGAATCTCAAACATATAACATGACAAACAAAAAGCTCAAACTGAGTAAATCAGATGAGACTTATTTGTGGCATTGTCGTCTGGGACGTATTGATAAGACTCGTATATCCACTCTTTTGAAGAATGGATATGGACAGATTTGATCCTAAATCATATGACGTCTATGAATCTTGTTTATTAGGCAAAGTGTCTAAAGTGCCTTTTAGCGATAAAGGTATATGTGCCACCGAGCTGTTAGCCCTCGTTCATGGTGACGTATATGGGCTCATGTCTAGCTAGGCTAGAGGTGAATAAAAATACTTCATAACCTTTGTGGATGTTGCATCACGTTATGGTTATGTGTATCTTATGAAACACAAGTCGAAAACTTTTGATTTAATCAATGAGTTTCGACATGAAGTAGAAAAATAGACGGCCAAAAATATTAAGATATTACGGTTGGACTGAAATGGAAAATACTTGAGCAATAAGTTTCTCGATTACTTGAAAGAGTATGGTATTATTTCATAATGGACTCCTCCCGAAACACCTCCATTGAGTGGTGTGTCCGAACGGAAAAACTAGACTTTGTTGGAAATGGTAAGGCTAATGATGAGTCGCACTGAGCTACCAATTTCCTTCACGGGATACGCATTGAACAGTGCAATACTTATTTTGAATAAGGTTCCGCCAAATTTTGTTTGGCAGACTCCATATTAAATATGGACAGGAAAGAAACCAGGTTTCTCATTCCTGATGATTTTGGAATGTTGGCCATATAATTGAACGTTTGGATGGTACCAAACTAGAATCCAAATCAGATAAGTGCCTATTTGTAATTGGTTATCCTAGGGAAACCAATTCCACAACTCACAAGAGAACAAAGATATTTGTTGCTCTCCATGCGGTTTTCCTCGAAAAGGAATTCCTATATGTAGTGGTAAGTGAGAGGAAAATAGAACTCGATGAAAATCAGAGTAATATTGTTCCTGGCACTGATTCCTTAACGGAACATGAACAGTTCATCAGGGATGAATCTGTACCATAATCTTCTAGTACACAAGAACCGCGTAGGTCGGAGAGAGTCAAGAAACAAACTAAGAGGTATGGGTTTCCGATCTCACCTCATGTAGATGTCAATCTTATTAAGGAAGACGATCAGACTACGTATGAGGAAATGATACAAGGTATCGACTCCAGTTTATGGGAAAGTACCATGAAGTCCGAAATGGATTCCATGTATACAACCAAGTTTGGATACTGGTTGATGTACCAGAAGGCATTGTGCCTATTGGTAGCAAATGGGTCTTCATGGTGAAGAAAAACATGGATGGCAACATACAAACGTATAAAGCTAGGCTTTGTAGTGAAAGGGTATCGTCATCAACATGGTGTCGATTACGACGAAACCTTTTACATGTTGCCATGATTAAATCCATTCGGATAATGCTTGCAAGTGCTGCATATTTCATTTATGAAATATGGTAGCTGAACGTCAAAAACCGCTTTCCTTAACGGAAACCTTTTGAAGGATGTTTACAACATCCTGACGGTTTTGTCGTGCCGAAATATGTAAACAAGGTTTGCAAGTTAATTCTATCTATTTATGGATTGAAGCAAGCATTGTGTTCTTAGAACCAACTTCTTAATGAGATCATAATGATATATGGTTTCATTCAAAACGAAGATGATTCTTGTGTATATAAGAAGGTTAGTGGGAGTGCACTGACAATAATTGTCATATTCGTTGATGATGTATTGCTTTTTAGTAATGACATTCTCAAACTAAAATCGGTGAAAGCTTGGCTTTCATTAAAATTCTCCATAGAAATACTTGGGAGAGGCAACCTTTATTCTAGGAATAAGGATCTACTGGGATAGATCTAAAATTTTTTGGCACTCTCCAAGAGCTAGTACTGTGACAAACATGTAAATGACCTGGTGTCTCATATGCTTTGAGCATATGGAGTCACTATCAGGCCGATCCAGGTGATGGTCACTGGACTGATATAAAGAACATCCTTGAGTATCTTAGACGAAGTAAGGATGCTTTCTTAATTTATGGAGAAGAAGAACTTGAGGTGATTGGGTTCACCGACGTAAGTTTCCTAACAGATAAAGACGACTCTAAATCGCAATAAGGGCACATATTTTGGTTGAACAACAGAACAGTGAGCTGGAAATATTCCAAGCAAGATACTGTTGATGATTCAACGACAAAGCAGAATATATTGCTGCGGCTGAGGCAGCAAAAGAAGCATTTTGGATCTATAAAATTCCTAATTGGATTAGGAGTAGTTATGTTAGCAGCTCTGCTAGGCTACATCACAGGCTAAAGAATTACGGTCTCATCAACGATCCAAATATGTACTTCGACGGTTTTATCTGATTCGTGAGATCATACATTGTGGCGATGTGTTGATCGAATAAATCACATCAGATGATAACCTTGTAAATCCGCTGACGAAAGCAATATCTCAGCATAAGCATGAGCGACCCGTATATAGTTCAAGTGTTTGACACTTGAGGGATTGGCTATAGGCCAAGTGGGAGATTTTTGGACAATTATGACCCATAGCATCACTATTTTGTAAAGGACATGGTGCGCTTGTACAAAATTAACTATGTGACAAAGGAAATTGCTCTTTTATCATTTTGTAATTGGATTACTTGGATATATAAATGATAAAAGTCCATATGATTAGTACCAGATTAATAAGATATAAGACATTATTAATCCACGAAAGGTTTAATCATTAAATATCCCTAGTCGTAGTATTATCGAGACTGGACATCGATAATGTGGAATATGCTAGTATTGCACTTGTGCATGTTATGGAAGCTTAACAACATAGTTCTCATATATTTAAGTATTGGATACTTATGTAAGTGTGATAGGAGGTTCTGTTTACAGATGGTATGGGAACAACTTTGCTCTGGATAGACCCATCGGAATCCCATTGGTAGTATGACTATGTGTCTATGGGAATCCAAATCAGGGTAGGTGTATTTGGTCTTAACCTGAGACTTGCATCGCTAATACTTGCGACAATCAGTACACTTTGGTTTTGGTCATCTGGGGCTTTAACAGGCTATGTGTACGCCTCTTCTGGGTTTACTGAGAATCGTATTGTATTGGGTGCGATGTCAAGATGGAAGTATCACTTCAGTCGTATGGAGATGATGATCACGTAGGATACGGAACTAGTACTCTTAAGTACTGCAGTCATCGGGATAATATGACTAGGTCATGATTATCTGATTATAGAGACTAGTTGCCAATGATCCGATATATGCTTCGTATAAGGCAGACACAATTCCAGCCCCAGGCCTAGCATGTGACATCCGATACTGGATCATAATACGCAATACTTAGTATGATACGCCTGATAAAGATTATATATTCTTTTAAAGAATATTTCTGGAGAATTGGGTAGGCACAGTGTTTTGCTAGAAGCCAACCATGTCTTGTAAATCGGTAAGAACGTGGTACCGGGTACGCACGTGTTCGGATAGTCCGACAACCGGATTTACTGCCAAAATATCCAGGGATCTCTTGGGTCGCTTCCCAAAGATTCATCGATGACATTTGACTCAAACAGAATTAATCTAGGATTATTTATGAGAGAGAAAATTAATGTGGGATTAATTATGGCAAGAACTAATCTGGGATTAATTATCAGAGAAAGAATTAATCTGGGATTAATTGCGTCGAGAATTTATCTGGGATTAAATTCGTCGAGAAGAGAGAACGCGATTAATTTGGAATTAATCGGCAAAATGAATTTAATTGTGAAATTAGATTTTACTATTTAATAATTGAGCTAAAATAACATATTAGATATATTAATTGAAATTGGATTTCAATGCGGAATTAAATTGGATTTTAATTCAAGCAAACAAATTAATTTGGAATTAATTCGTAAGCAACTTCAGTAATAATTTTTCTAGGCATTATTATTTAATTAAATTAGATTTAATTACGTCGCGATGAAAAATTCGTTTAATCGGATTAAACGAAACAGAGCCCGAAGTGTGATGTCTAATCCCACTTGAATTTGAATTTAAGTGGTGGGACCCACTACCTCACATCAATGGTAAATCCATTTGATGGAAGTGTTGGGAATCATAAATTGGATTTTTATTAACACACACTTACCAAGCCAACTTTAATATATAATATATATATATATATATATATATATATATATATATAATATTATATATATATATATATATAATATATATATATATATGTTTGTTTTTTGAAAACAAAAAAGTGGGACTATTTATCTTCTCATCTCTACCTTCAATTGCCGAATACTCTCTCTACTTGGGGAAATTTTTGTTGCAAAAATTTCAAGCAAAGCTAGCACTTTGGGAGCCTTTTAAGGTGATAGGGAAACTCACCCAAGGGTTTAGAACTCTATTCAAAGCTTGGAGCTTCATCTTCAACAAAGAAAAGTTTTGAAACTCATCCAATCAAAGTAAGTAAATTCCGCAACTCTCTTTGATTTATTCACACACGAATCACTCTTAGAGATCTTGTGGCATGTTCTATGAACACTAACAGTGTCTACACCAGCCAATTGCTCTATTATGCTCACGTAGCACTCTCAACAACTTTTCTTCCTGCATCCATGTTATAGACAAAGAAATAATAACAGCTAAATCAAATCTCTAAGTATGCATAATTGAGGTGGCTCGGAAGTTGCTTTAGTTCCAGCTATGGTGGTTATTCTGTTGAGGACTTTACTTGTACGTTTGTCGATAATTCCAAGCTTTCTACCTGTGGTGGCGATCTGAAACGAGGGGCTTCATCAAGATAGTTTGTACATTCCAGAATTTCCTCATCTAAATCTATGTCACATGTTTTGGTTATGTGTTCCAGATGACACAATCTATTATATCAAGTCTAAAGTATTCCTCCTCATTTTCGTCATTTGGAAATTTCATGGCCTTAAACACATTGAATGTTACTTCTTGGTCTTGCATCCTCATGGTTAATTCACTTTTTTGTACATCTATGATGGTTCAACCTGTAGCCAAGATTGGTGTCCCAATGATGATGGGTACGTCTCTGTCTTCCTCCATGTCTAGGATAATGAAATCTGCTGGGAAAATGAATTTGTCCACCTTGACAAGTACATCTTCCACTACTCCTCTTGGATATATGAGTGATCTTTCAACAAGTTATAGACTTTCTGAGGTGGGCTCTCTCCGACTTACGCGGTTCTTGTGTATTCGAAGATTATGGTACAGTTTCATCCTTGATGAACTGTTTGTGTTCAATTAAGGAATCGGTGCCTGGAACAGTATTACTCCGATTTTCATCAAGTTTTACTTTCATCCCACTTACCACTGCATATAGGTATTCGTCTTAGGAAAACCGCATGGCGAGCAACAATTACATTGTTCTCTTGTGAGTTGTATAAGTACTATACTTTGGTTACCCTAGGATAACCTACAAATTACGCACTTATCCGATTTGGGTTCTAGTTTGGTATCATCCAAACATATGCCCAGCATTCCCAAATCTTCAGGAATGAGAAACCCTGTTTCTTGCTTGTTCATATCTAATATGAAGTCTGTCAAACAGATTTTTATGGAACCTTATTCAAAATAAGTATTGTATTTTTTAATGCATATCCCTTGAAGGAAAATGGTAGCTAATAACGACTCATGATTAACTTTACTATGTCCAACAAGGTTCGGTTTCTCAGTTCGGACACACCGCCCATTGAGGTGTTCCGGGAGGAGTCCATTGTGAAAGAATACTATACTCTTTCAGGTAATTGAGAAACTTATTGCTTAAGTATTTTCCACCATGGTCTAACCGTGACGGTTTAATACTCTTGTCGATCTGTTTGTCTACTTCATGTCGAAACTCTTTGAATTTATCAAAAGATTTTGATTTATGTTTCAAAAGAAACACATAACCATAACGCGATGCCACATCCGTAAGGGTTACGAAGCGTTCATATCCACCTCTAGCCTAGCTAGATATGGGCCCACTTACGTCACTATGAACGAGGGCTAACAGATTGGTGGCACTTACACTTTTACCAAGTAAAAGGTGTTTTAGGCAATTTTCCTAATAAACTAGATTCGTAGACATCATTTGATTTGAATCAAATCTGTCATAGTACCCACTCTTCAAAAGTGTGGATATACGAGTCTTGTTTAGTGTGTCCCAGACAACAATGCCACAAATAAGTCTCATCTGATTTTTTCAGTTTGAGCTATTTGTTTGTCATGTTATACTTTTGAGATTCATTTATATTCAAAATATAAATATTGTTATTCACATCTAATGTTTTTATCTCAATATCATCTTTATAAAATAAAACACTTTAGTGTTATAGAATATAAAGGTATACCCGCAACGGGTTAAACCCTAATATAGAGATAATGTTTCTAGTCAAACTAGTTATATTATAACAGTTTCCTAATTTAAGTACACACCTGAATGGTAGTTCCTAAACTTAGGTTTCTACGGTTAAAACAGCGACTTTCATCCCATTTTCGATTCGTAGATAAATCTCAATTGAAGTCAGTATCCTGCTCATCAGCAGATTCTGCAAACCAGTACATATTTATGTACCACATCTAGTATCAAAATCCAATTTCAAAACTAATAGCAAACATGTTTATGAAAAACATACTTGAATTCGGAGCCTTGCCCCTCTTCACTTCCTTCATGTATGCCTTGTCCATACGGCAGTCACGCCTCCAGTGACCCCGTTTGCCACAGTTTAGGCAGACATCTTGGGATATGTCATTTGTCTTCCTAGAAGACTGTGATGATTTTACCTTTGCCCCTTTTAGAAGCTTTGGCTTTGCCTCATAGAGCATAGCCATCAACTCTCCAAGAGTTTACTCTTGGTTCATAATGAACCTGCCCCAACATTCAGGTAGAGACTATAAGATCAAATCTTTGGTAGTCTTGGCCACATCGGTAATGCCCAGCTAACCCAGCTGATCGATGTCAGCAATCATCTGTGACATCTAGTGCTCGACAGATGTACCCTCAGACATACATGAGCTAAAGAGCTTCTTATGCAATTTGTACTTCTAAGATCTAAGAATAGATCTATGAAGATCCTTTAATTTCAACATCATGGTTTAATGATCTAATCCTTAATTTTGACAACGAAATTAAAGTGTCATTGCAGTAGTATAAAGGATTGAGCACTAAAGTTATCATCACATGAATCTTCCAAAGATCATGTTCTAGTTATTTGCTCAACTCCGGGCTTGAGCCCAATAGATTGCTCTATCAAATAGAGTAACTTCTCAGTTCCCAGGTCTATCCTGAGGTTCTATTCCCAATCTGAAAATTAAAGCTGTTTAAAGACATTTTCATCCAGGATTATGTTTTAACACTAATCTTTCAGTTATCTTGATTGTTATAGTCCAACTATACAATCAATGATTTCGGGTACTATTGAATATAATGATTACTATAGTCTAACATAATAATCAACTATAATTTGATTGGTTAAATTCAAATATATTGATTACTATAATCCAATTATATAATCAACTATTATTTGAAGTAGTTTGAATACAGTCCAACTGTTTAATTAAAACAAATATTAAATATTAGTCCAACTAATATATTTATTTAATGACGAAAAAATGAAATAATGAAATGAGCGCGTATTGGCAAGTATCTAAACGAATTTGCAAATTTAATACTTGCCTCCCACTATTTTTCGGCGAGCCTCTAACCCTCTGTTGAGTGCTCGGGAAACCTTGTTTCCTAGTGGGCTAGGATCCCGTTAAATAACACACAACCTTGACTTTGGCCAACAAATTGTATGATATTTAACTAGGTAGATCTCTAAGATCAATTGGATCTTATCCAATTCCTAGATCCAGAAGGTGGACATCCAAGTCCGAAATATATATCTAATATATGCCAATATATCCGATATATTACCTAACTTTTTTCCTCTTAATCAATTAAGACTTGGCTTTGGCACAACAAACTTAATGATTCCAGTTAAGCGGAACCCATTGACCTTGGAAAGCTTCGTAATCGATGTCGATGGACAAGAAGTGATCTTGACTTTGGCCAACAAATCACAACTTGGATAAGACATGTGATACGGAACAAAGCCTTCATGATTCAAACACATCCGCGATGGACAAAGGTCTTGACTTTGGCCAACAAACCAGTGCCAATCTTGGATCTTGAGAATGAATCATTCAATGGAAGGAAAAACGCTTAATATTTGTTGAGGGTTTTTCGCGTAATTGGCAACCAATTAATTATCTTTGATTAGGTCTCACCATACACCATTAAACATGCATTCTAAAAGCATAATAAGGCGCGATAAATAAATTAATAATGATCGGATGGATATTTAAAACAACTTGTTCCTATAACAAATCTCTTCATTTCCTCTCTCCGCTAGCACAAATCTTACTTCTACCCAATTACATAACACTTCTAAAGAAACCTTATTTACATTGAGGGGAATAGGTGAGAAGAGAAATACAAAGAATCAAGAGGTAATAGGCTGGACACGCAGGTCCAATTTAATAAATTCTAAATTTATTACAACAATTTCCAAAATTGCCATCACCCATGTAATATCCATATGATATACATTATTCATACATCACATCCATGTATTCACACAAACCATGTTATCAATCAATCTAATCCAATTAGTTAATCTAAATTAATGACCAACCAATGTTCAAACAACGATTTGATTTTGCGCGAGTCAAACTCGTTTTAAGAATAAGTACTCAAATTACGAATTCTTGAATTATATTAAACTGCAATATTAAATCCAATTTAATTTGTATTTAATATTAATTCTTTATTTAATTCCAAAATAAATAATTACACTTTATTAATGAGCCTTTGCGACTTAGATTCAAAATCTAATCTTTACGGGTCTCAAAGCCCAATTAACATCCAATATCAATTTAATTTAAAGTCCAATGGGCTTTCAATTAATTTCTTAAGGCATGGACTTTGGTCAATATGGGTCAAACCCAAATATCAAAGCCTAATTAAGGAATCACCCTTATTTGCCAAAAATCAATTTAGGCCCAATTAAAATTTAAAGGTCCATTTAATTATATTTGGACTTTATTGATATGGGTTTGGGGCCCAATTGGATCCAACCAAATAACCTAAACCAAACTTGGCACAACCAGCCCATTAAGCCCAAATACAACTTTATTAGCCCAATTCCAAATTTAGCCCAACCAATTTAATCACAATATTCCAAATATCATAATTAAATTATTTAAAGTGCATAAGCCATAATTAATTAGTCAAATTAACATTTCCAAAATACCAATTAACCTAATTAATTATGCTAATTATCATCAACACATGTCCAACATTATTGAATCAAAAAATCAATTCATTTCCATGCTATATAACTCACGACAATTAGGGGATTAATGTCCGATTTTGATTTTAATCGAATTAAATCCTAAATCATCATTTCCCAAGTCTTTCAACTCATCCAATGATCAAAAAACAAAATTACCATGACATTTAGGGCACTACAACTTTCGGCCAAGCCTACTATTTGGGGAAAAATTGATCCAATTCAATTTTCATCAAATTGATCATGCATAACACTATATTATCATCATTCAAGCATACTCAATCAAACAATTTCATCAAAACATACTCAAATCAATTTTACCCAACTGTTTCCATAAATCAAATTTCATGCTTAAAACCCTAGCTGTGATACCATTGTTGGGTTTTCTAGGTCAAACCAAGATCAATTTAAGCGATGAAACATGTGAATACATCAAAGTAAAGTTGCGAAAAATACTCACTTTGATCGGATTTGCGATGTGATGAAACACAAAAATTTCTTCAAGCTTTTCCTCCATGGATGACTCTCGGCCAAGCTCCTTCTTTGTGCTCTCCAAGCTCTAAGCTTGTGTGTGATTCCATGCTCATGAATGGGTTTCCCTATCACCTTTGTAAGACCCCTTGGATGTGCTAGAATCATGGAAAAATTTACCACAAATCTTTCCTTGTTCATCATTGTTGTTATCGGCAAAGAGAAGCAATAGAGAGAAAAATGGCTCCTTGTCCGAATAAGGGAGAGAGAGAGAGATGAGTGTTGTGTGTGTTGTGTATCTAATACACAAAATGAAAGTAAAAAATACCAAAATAATAAAAAATGGTAAATGTCTTTCAAGCCATCACTTTAGTGTGTTCCACACTCAACCATCAACCAACAACTTCCATCACATTAAAGTGATAAAGTTAACTAGTGATGTGACGCATGATTTGACTTGTGGGCCCTACTTGATTCGAAATGCGAGTGGGCCCGTAAACTCTCCCGGGCTCGGGTTCGCTAATTCTGAATTAACAAATTTTTCGTTGAGACGTAATTAAATCAAATTTAATTAAATAATTATGCCTAGCAAAATTACTATTCACGTCACTAAGGAATTAATTCTAAATTAACTCGTTCGCCCAAATTAAAATCCAATTTAATTCCGCGTCGAAATCTAATTTCGTATAAAATATCGAATATATTATTTTATCTATTAATTCCAATTAATCGTTCTCTCTCTTTAAATAATATTTTATCCCAGATAAAATATCTCCGTAATTAAATCTAGATTAATTTTCTCTCTCTAATAATTAATCCCAGATTAATTATGTGTGAGTTATACGTCATCAGTGAATCTTCGGGAAGCGTCCCATGAGATCCCCGGATATGTTGGCAGTAAATCCTGTCGTCGGACTATCCGAACACGTACGTACCTAGTACTACGTTTTTATCGATTTACAAGACATGGTTGGCTTCTAGCAAAGCACCGTGCCTACCCAATTCTCCAGAAATATTCTTAAAGGAATACGTAATATGTATCAGACGTAGTATACCTAGTATTACGTATTACGATCCAGTATCAGATGTCACATGCTAGGCTTGGGGCTGGAACTGTGTCTGCGCCGTACGAAACACATATCGGATCTCTGGTAACTAGTCTCTATAATCGGATAAGCATGACCTAGTCATATTATCCCGATAGATGCAGCATATAAGAGCACCAGTTCTGTATCCTACGTGACCATCATCTTCATATGACTGAAGTGATACTTCCATCTTGACATCACACCCAATACACTACGAGTCTCAATATACCCAGAAGAGGTGTACACAGAACCGGTTAAGCCCCTGACGACCAAAATCAAAGTATATTGATTGTCCCAAGTATTAGCGATGCAAGTCTCAGGTTAAGACCAAATACACCTACCCTGATTCGGACTTCCATAGACATAGTCATACTACCAATGGAATTCTGATGGGTCTATCTAGAGCGAAGCTGTTTCCGTACCATCGGTAAACACAACCTCATATTACACTTGCATGAGTATCCAATACCCAAATATATGATAACTATGTCGTTATGCTCCATAACACGCACAAGTGCAATACTAGTCTATTTCGCATTATCGATGTCCAATCTCGATAATACTACGACTATGGATGTTTTAATGATTAAACCTTAGTGGAATAATAATGTCTCATATCTTATTAATCGAGAACTAATCATATGGACTTTTATCATTTATATATATCCCGGTAATCCAATTACAAATGATAAAAGAGCAATTTCCTTTGTCACATAGTTAATTTGAACAACAACACCATGTTCTGTACAAATAGTGATGTTATTGGTCATAATTGTCCAACAAGATGGATGTGAAAACCGCTTTCTTAAATGGATTCTTTGAAGAGGATATCTATATAGAACAACCAGAGGGTTTCTTATCCGGTGAGACTTCAAACTTGGTTTGTAAGCTCGAAAAGTCTATTTATGGACTTAAATAGGCATCCCGGAGCTGGATCATCGTTTTGATGAGATAATTAAATGATCTGGATTCATCAAAAATGAGGAAGAACCATGTGTTTATAAGAAAGTTAGTGGGAGCATGATAGTTTTCCTAGTCTTGTATGTAGATGACATCTTTATCATAGGAAAAGATATAGGGATGATGCAAAGTGTGAAAGCCTACCTTTGCAAGAACTTCTCCATGAAAGATATGGGTGAAGCTTCCTTTATACTGGGTATAAGGCTCTACCGAGATAAAGTTAGGAAGCTTATAGGGTTGTTACAATCGACGTATATAGATAAGATATTAAAAAGGTATAGTTTTACCAACTGTAAGGCAGCAAATGTACCTTTCCGATGCGGCATACATCTTTCGAAGAAAATGGCACCTCAAACTGAGGAAGAGAGAGTTAGAATGTCTAACTTGTCATATGTTTCTTTTATTGGAAGCATAATGTATGCAATGCTATGTACTAGACCTGGCATAAGTTTCGGCGTCAGTGTGACCAGCCGATATCAATCTGAACCAGGTAATGGTCATTTGACAGTCGTGAAACATATCCTAAAATATCTTAAAGGCACCAAGGATAAGTTTTTGATATATGGAGAAGATGAGCTACAAGTTAAGGGTTATACAGACACCGACTTCCAGGAAGATCCAGATGATATAAAATCTACATCATGATATATATTTACCTTTAACGGTGGTGCTATTAGTTGGCGATGTTCAAAACAAGGCTCAATAGCTGATTCCACCACTGAGGCAGAATTTATAGTGGCTTCAGAAGCTGCTATAGAAACTGTTTGGATTAGAAATTTTATCACGGAACTTGGCATTCTGCCTATTATTGCGAATTCAATCCCATTATATTGTGATAATAACGAAGCCATCGCGTAGGCTAAGGAGCCGAGGGTGCATTCAAAAAAACACGTGGAAAGGAAATACCACGTAATTTGAGAGATTATTGAACGAAAAGACATAGTGGTCTTGAAGGTTCAAGGACAAGACAACATAGCAGACCTGCTTACAATGGCCTTACCTCATAAGTTAATCGATAAACATGTGGAGGAGATGGGACTACTAAGTAAGTGGGAGTTTCATGGAGTTGGTGCTTGGAGTGCCAATCCGAATTGTGTATTTTATTATTTAATAATAAAATAATTACATTTTTCATATCATACCTTATTAATGGTATTGTCATTATGTGTATTATATTGATGTATAGATATGTTAAGAATGACATCGACCGTATAGAAGTCTTGACACTAGGTGTAAACTATTCTTAAAGTAAATATTCCTAGTCGTTGGTTTTGGAATACGGTCGAATTCCTATAACCTAGAAGACTAGCACATGTCTTATATTGGAATTGGAGTTTCAATGGTTTAACTCGATGTACCATGAGTTTTCGAAACTCGTATAGACATGTGGGTATTCATTGAAGTGAATACTGAATGACTCATAGGTGATTCCTAATAGTTGGAAGTACACACCACCGTCAATAAGAATTTCCTCGAGTCGAGTAGAATATGTAATCCTTTGACTATTGGATAATATTGATTTTGTGTGTGATCCTCCACACTTTGATGCCATGTATGTCAGAAACCTTTCATGGTCTGGCCTCTAGATGTTCATTGGGTGGTGGACCGATGCTTTCTGTAATCAAGTGCGAAGCAAGATAGGATCCGTCAGCCCGTATGTGTACCATAAGGGGTTTAGGTATCCATGTTAGTAAAGTCACGATTCTTAAATCTTTGGCCAAATTCGATCACCTAGGGTGGATCGCATCAGTTATAAAGAATCGTGGACATGTCGACATGAGATGTGCGCCTCGAAAACTTGACGGTATATTCTATGTTTCCTAAGCACAACTCGAATAGCCTACGACGGAGGGATTATTAAACATATGTGATTACCTCGACTTGTATAGTTTAAAAAGGTCGTTCGTGTTCTTCGCGAATTTGGAGGTGGCCGAATTACGTACATATTAGCTAGGCTTATATGACGAACGTGTCTGAACTTAGAGAGTCCCAATATGAAGTGTACTCGTTGAGCACTTGGGTAGCCGACTATTTTTTATAAAAGATAATATTCGATATTATAATTATCAACTAAAATAATCAGGTGTTATTGGATAACATTGATGATTTACTTTGACCTAATTGGATTAATTGGATTAATTCAATAATTACACAATGGCTTAATTGTAAAATCATAATTATCTCTACTATTTGAGGATATTAGGGTAATAGGTGGTTTTGGCTTCATTTAATTGGATTAAATCAAGGTGTCAAATATTTAACTAATACATTTCCTAATCTTTGGCTTGATTTAATTTGATTAAATTAGAGTGGGAGACAATAGAGATTAGTCACACCTAATTATACATATTTGGACAAATTAGATTAAACCCACTTAAAAGTTGATTACAACTTTTATTAATTAAAAATTACCTAAGTTTTGCTATAAATAACAAGCTTTATGAAGGTTTTAATTACAAGTACAAATACAAGCAAATTCTTAGAGAGATTAGCCTAAGTTAAAGAAGTGTTTAGAGAAGCTTGTGAGGTCTCTACAACATTTCATTTAGGAGAAATCAAGATTGGATCTTGAAGTTAAGCTTGGTAGCATTGGAAACAAAATTGGATCTTGGAGTCAAGCTTGCACACCTTGAAGGTTCTCCAACAATTTCAACAAAGGAGAAGTAGATTGGATCTTGCATCAAGCTTACTAGGTAATGTTTGATCTTCTCCTTGTTGGGATTCTAGGTTTAGTCCCAAGATCAAAATAAGCATAAAATGTGAATGAATAATCAAAGAAGAGTGGCGGAAACACACTTACATTGATCGGCTTATGTATGCGTCAAACAACAAAAAATTTCTCTAAGAAGCTTTCAGTATTTGGCCAAGAGGAAAGTCCAAGCTCCAACCTTTGTCTTGTGATCCCAAGCTCTCAAGTTGGTTTCCCTAACACCTTGTATAATTCCTTTGATGAGTGCTAGCTCTTTGAAAATTTGCAACAAAATTTCACACTTCTTTTCTTTCAATTTTCGGTGAAGAAGAAAGAAATTTGGGAGAGGATTTTCTTGCTTGTTTCAGCCAAGGGAGAGAGAAGTGAAGCTTGTGTAAATTGTTTTCAAAAAACAATTAATTGATATACCAAATGTTTGTTTGGTAAAAGTCAATCAAAGCTTGACTTTGGAGTGTATTAGAAGCCATCACACCAACTCCACCAAAACCCATCACCAAAAAGCTACATTAAAGTGACAAGTGATGTGACATGTGGGACCCACTCGATTCCAAATGCGAGTGGGCCCGCAACACTCTCGGGCTCGGGTTCGCTAATTCCAAATTAACGAACTTCCGTCGCGACGTAATTAAATCGAATTTAATTAAATAATTATGCCCAGCAAAATTAGTATTCACGTCACTAACGAATTAACTCTAAATTAACTCGTTTGCCCGAATTAAAATCTAATTTTAATTCCGCATCGAAATCTAATTTCGTTTAATATATCAAATATATTATTTTAATCAATTAATTCCAAATTAATCTTTCTCTCTCTTCAAATAGTACTTTATCCCAGATAAAGTCTCTCCGAAATTAATCTCAGATTAATTAAGCTCGAATCATACGTCATCAGTGAATCTTCAGGAAGCGACCCAAGAGATCCCTGGATATGTTGGCAGGTAACTGGGTATACTGATGCAAGTTTCCAAACCGAAAAAGAAGACTGTTAGTCACAATCCGGGTACATATTTTGTTTGAATAACGGAGCAATAAGCTGGAAATCTTCCAAGCAAGAGACTGTTGCCGATTCAACAACAGAAGCGGAGTATATTGCTGCAGCTGAAGCATACAGCAAAATATGCAGTTTGGATCCAAAAATTCCTAATTGGAGTAGGAGTAATTTCGTTAGCAGCTGAGCTCGTTCCATTGTATTGTGACAATAACGAGGCTATAGCGCAGGCTAAGGAATCACAGTCTCATCAACGATCCAAGCATGTTCTTCGATGTTTCCATCTAATTCATGAGATCATACATCGTGGCGATGTGAAGATCGAGAAGGTCGCATAAGAGGACAACATTGCAGATATGCTGACGAAAGCCATTCATCAGTAAAAGTTTGAGCGACATGTACATAGTTCAGGTATTAGATGCTTGAGTGACTGGCTATAGGCCAAGTGGGAGATTTTTGGACAGTTATGACCCATAGCGTCACTGTTTGTAAAAACATTGTGGTTTTGTACAAATTAACTATGTGACAATGAATTGCCTTTTATCATTTCGTAATTAGATTGCTTAAATGTGTGGATGATGAAAGTCCTTATGATTTGTTCCAGATTGGTAAGATATGAGACAATATCAATCCATAAAGGTTTAATCATTAAATATCCCTAGTCGTAGTATTATCGAGACTGGACATCGATAATGCGGAATAGACTAGTATTGCACTTGTGCGTGTTATGGAAGCGTAACAACATAATTCTCATGTATTTAAGTATTGGATACTTATGCAAGTGTGATAGGAGGTTGTGTTTACCGATGGTACGGAAAACAACTTCGCTCTGGATAGACCCCCCGCGGAATCCCATTGGTAGTATGACTATGTGTCTATGGGAATCCGCATCAGGGTAGGTGTATTTGGTCTTAACCTGAGACTTGCATCGCTAGTACTTGCGACAATCAATACGCTTTGGTTTTGGTCGTCCAGGACTTTAACAAGTTCTGTGTACGCCTCTTTTGGGTTTATTGAGAATCGTAGTGTATTGGATGTGATGTCAAGACGGAAGTATCACTTCAGTCATATGGAGATGATGATCACGCAGGGATACAGAACTCGTTCTCTAAGGGTTGAAACCATCGGAATAATATGACTAGGTCATGATTATCCGATAATAAGAGACTTGTTGCTAGTGATCCGATATATGCTTCGTACGGGGCAGACACTATTCCACCCCCATGCCTTGCATGTGATCATCCGATACTGGATCGCAATACGAAATACTACGTATACTACGCCTGATATAGATCGTATATTCAATTAAGAATATTTCTGGAGAATTGGGTAGGCATGGCGCTTTGCTAGAATCCAACATTGTCTCGTAATTCGGTAAAAACGTAGTACCAGGTACGTATGTGTTCGGATAGTCTGACGACCGGATTTACACTGCCAACATATCCAGGGATCTCTTGGGTCGCTTCCTGAAGATTCACCGATGACGTATGATTCGAGCTTAATTAATCTGAGATTAATTTTGGAGAGACTTTATCTGGGATAAAGTACTATTTGAAGAGAGAGAAAGATTAATTTGGAATAATTGATAAAATAATATATTTGATATATTAAATGAAATTAGATTTCGATGCGGAATTAAAATTAGATTTTAATTCGGGAAAACGAGTTAATTTAGAGTTAATTCGTTAGTGACGTGAATACTAATTTTGCTGGGCATAATTATTTAATTAAATTCGATTTAATTACGTCGCGACGGAAGTTCGTTAATTTGGAATTAGCGAACCCGAGCCCGAGAGTGTTTGCGGGCCCACTCGCATTTGGAATCGAGTGGGTCCCACATGTCACATCACTTGTCACTTTAATGTAGTTTTTTTGTGATGGGTTTTGGTGGAGTTGGTGGTGGCTTCGAATACACTCCAAAGTCAAGCTTTGATTGACTTTTACCAAACAAACATTTGGTATATCAATTAATTGTTTTTTGAAAACAATTTACACAAGCTTCACTTCTCTCTCCCTTGGCTGAAACAAGCAAGAAAATCCTCTCCCAAATTTCTTTCTTCTTCACCGAAAATTGAAAGAAAAGAAGTGTGAAATTTTGTTGCAAATTTTCAAAGAGCTAGCACTCATCAAAGAATTATACAAGGTGTTAGGGAAACCAACTTGAGAGCTTGGGATCACAAGACAAAGCTTGGAGCTTGGACTTTCCTCTTGGCCAAATACTGAAAGCTTCTTAGAGAAATTTTTTGTTGTTTGACGCATACATAAGCCGATCAATGTAAGTGTGTTTCCGCCACTCTTCTTTGATTATTCATTCACATTTTATGCTTATTTTGATCTTGGGACTAAACCTAGAATCCCACAAGGAGAAGATCAAACATTACCTAGTAAGCTTGATGCAAGATCCAATCTACTTCTCCTTTGTTGAAATTGTTGGAGAACCTTCAAGGTGTGCAAGCTTGACTCCAAGATCCAATCTTGTTTCCAATGCTACCAAGCTTCACTTCAAGATCCAATCTTGATTTCTCCTAAATGAAATGTTGTAGAGACCTCACAAGCTTCTATAAACACTTCTTTAACTTAGACTAATCTCTCAAAGAATTTGCTTGTATTTGTACTTGTAATTAAAACCTTCATAAAGCTTGTTATTTATAGCAAAACTTAGGTAATTTTTAATTAATAAAAGTTGTAATCAACTTTTAAGTGGGTTTAATCTAATTTGTCCAAATATGTATAATTAGGTGTGACTAATCTCTATTGTCTCCCACTTTAATTTAATCAAATTAAATCAAGCCAAAGATTAGGAAATGTATTAGTTAAATATTTGACACCTTGATTTAATCCAATTAAATGAAGCCAAAACCACCTATTACCCTAATATCCTCAAATAGTAGAGATAATTATGATTTTACAATTAAGCCATTGTGTAATTATTGAATTAATCCAATTAATCCAATTAGGTCAAAGTAAATCATCAATGTTATCCAATAACACCTGATTATTTTAGTTGATAATTATAATATCGAATATTATCTTTTATAAAAAATAGTCGGCTACCCAAGTGCTCAACGAGTACACTTCATATTGGGACTCTCTAAGTTCAGACACGTTCGTCATATAAGCCTAGCTAATATGTACGTAATTCGGCCACCTCCAAATTCGCGAAGAACACGAACGACCTTTTTAAACTATACAAGTCGAGGTCATCACATATGTTTAATAATCCCTCCGTCGTAGGATATTCGAGTTGTGCTTAGGAAACATAGAATATACCGTCAAGTTTTCGAGGCGCACATCTCATGTCGACATGTCCACGATTCTTTATAACTGATGCGATCCACCCTAGGTGATCGAATTTGGCCAAAGATTTAAGAATCGTGACTTTACTAACATGGATACCTAAACCCCTTATGGTACACATACGGGCTGACGGATCCTATCTTGCTTCGCACTTGATTACAGAAAGCATCGGTCCACACCCAATGAACATCTAGAGGCCAGACCATGAAAGGTTTCTGACATACATGGCATCAAAGTGTGGAGGATCACACACAAAATCAATATTATCCAATAGTCAAAGGATTACATATTCTACTCGACTCGAGGAAATTCTTATTGATGGTGGTGTGTACTTCCAACTATTAGGAATCACCTATGAGTCATTCAGTATTCACTTCAATGAATACCCACATGTCTATACGAGTTTCGAAAACTCATGGTACATCGAGTTAAACCATTGAAACTCCAATTCCAATATAAGACATGTGCTAGTCTTCTAGGTTATAGGAATTCGACCGTATTCCAAAACCAACGACTAGGAATATTTACTTTAAGAATAGTTTACACCTAGTGTCAAGACTTCTATACGGTCGATGTCATTCTTAACATATCTATACATCAATATAATACACATAATGACAATACCATTAATAAGGTATGATATGAAAAATGTAATTATTTTATTATTAAATAATAAAATACACAATTCGGATTGGCACTCCAAGCACCAACTCCATGAAACTCCCACTTACTTAGTAGTCCCATCTCCTCCACATGTTTATCGATTAACTTATGAGGTAAGGCCATTGTAAGCAGGTCTGCTATGTTGTCTTGTCCTTGAACCTTCAAGACCACTATGTCTTTTCGTTCAATAATCTCTCAAATTACGCGGTATTTCCTTTCCACGTGTTTTTTTGAATGCACCCTCGGCTCCTTAGCCTACGCGATGGCTTCGTTATTATCACAATATAATGGGATTGAATTCGCAATAATAAGCAGAATGCCAAGTTCCGTGATAAAATTTCTAATCCAAACAGTTTCTATAGCAGCTTCTGAAGCCACTATAAATTCTGCCTCAGTGGTGGAATTAGCTATTGAGCCTTGTTTTGAACATCGCCAACTAATAGCACCACCGTTAAAGGTAAATATATATCATGATGTAGATTTTATATCATCTGGATCTTCCTGGAAGTCGGTGTCTGTATAACCCTTAACTTGTAGCTCATCTTCTCCATATATCAAAAACTTATCATTGGTGCCTTTAAGATATTTTAGGATATGTTTCACGACTGTCAAATGACCATTACCTGGTTCAGATTGATATCGGCTGGTCACACTGACGCCGAAACTTATGCCAGGTCTAGTACATAGCATTGCATACATTATGCTTCCAATAAAAGAAACATATGACAAGTTAGACATTCTAACTCTCTTCCTCAGTTTGAGGTGCCATTTTCTTCGAAAGATGTATGCCGCATCGGAAAGGTACATTTGCTGCCTTACAGTTGGTAAAACTATACCTTTTTAATATCTTATCTATATACGTCGATTGTAACACCCTATAAGCTTCCTAACTTTATCTCGGTAGAGCCTTATACCCAGTATAAAGGAAGCTTCACCCATATCTTTCATGGAGAAGTTCTTGCAAAGGTAGGCTTTCACACTTTGCATCATCCCTATATCTTTTCCTATGATAAGGATGTCATCTACATACAAGACTAGGAAAACTATCATGCTCCCACTAACTTTCTTATAAACACATGGTTCTTCATCATTTTTTATGAATCCAGATCATTTAATTATCTCATCAAAACGATGATTCCAGCTCCGGGATGCCTATTTAAGTCCATAAATAGACTTTTCGAGCTTACAAACCAAGTTTGAAGTCTCACCGGATAAGAAACTCTCTGGTTGTTCTATATAGATATCCTCTTCAAAGAATCCATTTAAGAAAGCGGTTTTCACATCCATCTTGTTGGACAATTATGACCAATAACATCACTATTTGTACAGAACATGGTGTTGTTGTTCAAATTAACTATGTGACAAAGGAAATTTCTCTTTTATCATTTGTAATTGGATTACCGGGATATATATAAATGATAAAAGTCCATATGATTAGTTCTCGATTAATAAGATATGAGACATTATTATTCCACTAAGGTTTAATCATTAAAACATCCATAGTCGTAGTATTATCGAGATTGGACATCGATAATGCGAAATAGACTAGTATTGCACTTGTGCGTGTTATGGGAGCATAACGACATAGTTATCATATATTTGGGTATTGGATACTCATGCAAGTGTAATATGAGGTTGTGTTTACCGATGGTACGGAAACAGCTTCGCTCTAGATAGACCCATCAGAATTCCATTGGTAGTATGACTATGTGTCTATGGAAGTCCGAATCAGGGTAGGTGTATTTGGTCTTAACCTGAGACTTGCATCGCTAATACTTGGGACAATCAATATACTTTGATTTTGGTCGTCAGGGGCTTAAACCGGTTCTGTGTACACCTCTTCTGGGTATATTGAGACTCGTAGTGTATTGGGTGTGATGTCAAGATGGAAGTATCACTTCAGTCATATGAAGATGATGGTCACGTAGGATACAGAACTGGTGCTCTTATATGTTGCATCTATCGGGATAATATGACTAGGTCATGCTTATCCGATTATAGAGACTAGTTACCAGAGATCCGATATGTGCTTCGTACGGCGCAGACACAGTTCCAGCCCCAAGCCTAGCATGTGACATCTGATACTGGATCGTAATACGTAATACTAGGTATACTACGTCTGATACATATTACGTATTCCTTTAAGAATATTTCTGGAGAATTGGGTAGGCACGGTGCTTTGCTAGAAGCCAACCATGTCTTGTAAATCGATAAAAACGTAGTACTAGGTACGTACGTGTTCGGATAGTCCGACGACAGGATTTACTGCCAACATATCCGGGGATCTCATGGGACGCTTCCCGAAGATTCACTGATGACGTATAACTCACACATAATTAATCTGGGATTAATTATTAGAGAGAGAAAATTAATCTAGATTTAATTACGGAGATATTTTATCTGGGATAAAATATTATTTAAAGAGAGAGAACGATTAATTTGGAATTAATAGATAAAATAATATATTCGATATTTTATACGAAATTAGATTTCGACGCGGAATTAAAATTGGATTTTAATTTGGGCGAACGAGTTAATTTAGAATTAATTCCTTAGTGACGTGAATAGTAATTTTGCTAGGCATAATTATTTAATTAAATTTGATTTAATTACGTCTCAACGAAAAATTTGTTAATTCAGAATTAGCGAACCCGAGCCCGGGAGAGTTTACGGGCCCACTCGCATTTCGAATCAAGTGGGGCCCACAAGTCAAATCATGCGTCACATCACTAGTTAACTTTATCACTTTAATGTGATGGAAGTTGTTGGTTGATGGTTGAGTGTGGAACACACTAAAGTGATGGCTTGAAAGACATTTACCATTTTTTATTATTTGGTATTTTTTACTTTCATTTTGTGTATTAGATTACACAACACACACAACACTCATCTCTCTCTCTCTCCCTTATTCGGACAAGGAGCCATTTTTCTCTCTATTGCTTCTCTTTGCCGATAACAACAATGATGAACAAGGAAAGATTTGTGGCAAATTTTTCCATGATTCTAGCACATCCAATGGGTCTTACAAAGGTGATAGGGAAACCCATTCATGAGCATGGAATCACACACAAAGCTTGGAGCTTGGAGAGCACAAAGAAGGAGCTTGGCCGAGAGTCATCCATGGAGGAAAAGCTTGAAGAAATTTTTGTGTTTCATCACATCGCAAATCCGATCAAAGTGAGTATTTTCGCAACTTTACTTTGATGTATTCACATATTTCATCGCTTAAATTGATCTTGGTTTGACCTAGAAAACCCAACAATGGTATCACAGCTAGGGTTTTAAGCATGAAATTTGATTTAGGGAAACAGTTGGGTAAAATTGATTTGAGTATGTTTTGATGAAATTGTTTGATTGAGTATGCTTGAATGATGATAATATAGTGTTATGCATGATCAATTTGATGAAAATTGAATTGGATCAATTTTTCCCCAAATAGTAGGCTTGGCCGAAAGTTGTAGTGCCCTAAATGTCATGGTAATTTTGTTTTTTGATCATTGGATGAGTTGAAAGACTTGGGAAATGATGATTTATGATTTAATTCGATTAAAATCAAAATCGGACATTAATCCCCTAATTGTCGTGAGTTATATAGCATGGAAATGAATTGATTTTTTGATTCAATAATGTTGGACATGTGTTGATGATAATTAGCATAATTAATTAGGTTAATTGGTATTTTGGAAATGTTAATTTGACTAATTAATTATGGCTTATGCACTTTAAATAATTTAATAACGATATGCGGATGGATATTTAACAACTTGTTCCTAGAACAAATCACTCACTTTCCTCTCCCCGGCTAGCACTATTCTACTTCTACCCAATTACATAATACAATAATAGAAACCTCATTATATTGAGGGGAATTAGGTGAGAAGAGAATACAAAGAAATAATGAGAGATAAGGCTGGACTCGCAAGTCCAATTTAATAAAATCCAAATTTACAAAAATTTCCAAAATTGCCCTTTCCCTTCTAATATCCATCTGATATACGCTATTCATTCAACACATCCATGTATTCATTCATAGCATACAATTCAATCAATCTAATCCAATTAATTAATCTTTGAATTATGTGATCATCCAATGTTCAAACAACGATTTGATTTTGCGCGAGTCCAACTCGTTTGAGAATAAATACTCAAAGTACGAATTCTTGAATTATATCGAACTACACGTTAAATCTAATTTTAATTCGTATTCAATACTAATTCATTTATTTAATTCCAAATTAAATAACTACATTTTTTAATGCGCTTTAACGACTTAGATTCCAAATCTAATCTTATCGGGTCTCAAAGACCAACTAACATCCAATGTTGTTTAATTAAAGTCCGATGGGCTTTCAATTGATTTCATAAGGCATGGGCTTTGGTGTCAATATGGGTCAAACCCAATTACCAAGCCCAATTAAGGAATCACCCTCATTTACCAAGAAACCAATTTCGGCCCATAAGGCCCATTTAAACTTTTCAAGCCCATTTGTTATATTTGGACTTAATGGAATGATTTAGGCCCAATTTGGATCCAATCCAATTGGCCTAAACCAACTTGGCCCAACCAAGCCCATTATGCCCAAATACAACAATTTCAAGCCCAATTCAAAATCAAGCCCAATTAATCAAATTTTAAAATTCCAAATTTTATAATTCAATTAACTTAAGTGTAATACATCAATTAATTATCTAAATTAAAATTTCCAAAATAAAATTTAATTAATTAATTATGTATCCATTTTTTCAACTTATGTCCAACATTTTTGAATCAAAAAATCAAGTCATTACATGCTAGATTAGTCACGGCAATGGTGGATTATTTTGTCCGATTTCATTTTCCAATCCGATTGAATTTTAAATCAATATTTCCCAATCGTTTCAAGTCATCCAATGATCAACGAAACAAAAATTACCATGACCCTAGGGTAATAAAGCATTCGGCCAAGCCTATCAATGGGCAAAAATTTGATCCAATCAATATTTCATGAAATTGATCATATACAACTTCATAACATCTTCATTCAAGCATACTCAATCAATCAATTTTATCAAATCATGCTCAAATTGATTTTACCCAAATTTTACCCTAATTCATTTCATGCTCAAATTGGCTCATAGATACCATTGTTGGGTTTCTAGGTTTAGTCCCAAGATCAAAATAAGCATAAAATGTGAATGAATAATCAAAGAAGAGTGGCGGAAACACACTTACATTGATCGGCTTATGGATGCGTCAAACAACAAAAATTTTCTCCAAGAAGCTTTGAGTATTCGGCCAAGAGGAAAGTCCAAGCTCCAAGCTTTGTCTTGTGATCCCAAGCTCTCAAGTTGGTTTCCCTAACACCTTGTATGATTCCTTTGATGAGTGCTAGCTCTTTGAAATTTTGCAACAAAATTTCACACTTCTTTTCTTTCAATTTTCGGTGAAGAAGAAAGAAATTTGGGAGAGGATTTTCTTGCTTGTTTCAGGCCAGGGAGAGAGAAGTGAAGCTTGTGTAAATTTTTACAAAAAACAATTAATTGATATACCAAATGTTTGTTGGTAAAAGTCAATCAAGCTTGACTTTAGAGTGTATTAGAAGCCACCACCAACTCCACCAAAACCCATCACCAAAAAGCTACATTAAAGTGACAAGTGATGTGACATTTGATATGACATGTGGGATCCATTCGATTCCAAATGCGAGTGGGCCCGCAAACACTCTCGGGCCCGGGTTCGCTTATTCCAAATTAACGAACTTCCGTCGCGACGTAATTAAATCGAATTTAATTAAATAATTATGCCCAGCAAAATTACTATTCACGTCACTAACGAATTAATTCCAAATTAACTCGTTTGCCCGAATTATAAACTAATTTTAATTCCGCATCGAAATCTAATTTCGTTTAATATATCAAATATATTATTTTATCGATTAATTTCAAATTAATTTTTCTCTCTCTGCAAATAGTACTTTATCCCAGATAAAGTCTCTTCGCAATTAATCCCAGATAAAGTCTCTTCGCAATTAATCCCAGATTAATTAAGCTCGAATCATACGTCATCGGTGAATCTTCAGAAGCGACCCAAGAGATCCCTGGATATGTTGGCAGTAAATCCGGTCGTCGGACTATCCGAACACGTACGTACCTCGTACTACGTTTTTAACCGATTTACGAGACAAGGTTGGCTTCTAGCAAAGCGCCATGCCTACCCAATTCTCCAGAAATATTCTTAATGGAATATACGATCTATATCAGGCGTAGTATACATATTATTTCGTATTACGATCCAGTATCGGATGATCACATGCAAGGCCTGGGGCTGGAATAGTGTCTGCCAGTACGAAGCATATATCGGATCACTAGCAACTAGTCTCTTTATTATCGGATAATATGACCTAGTCATATTATCCCGATGGTTGTAACCCTTAGAGAACGAGTTATGTATCCCTGCGTGATCATCATCTCCATATGAATGAAGTGATACTTCCGTCTTGACATCACATCCAATACACTATGATTCTCAATAAGCCCAGAAGAGGCGTACACAGAACCTGTTAAAGTCCTGGACGACCAAAACAAAAGCGTATTGATTGTCGCAAGTACTAACGATGTAAGTCTCAGGTTAAGACCAAATACACCTACCCTGATGCGAATTCCCATAGACACATAGTCATACTACCAATGGGATTCCGCGGGGTCTATCCAGAGCGAAGCTGTTTTCCATACCATCGGTAAAACACAACCTCCTATCACACTTGCATAAGTATCCAATACTTAAATACATGAGAATTATGATGTTACGCTTCCATAACACGCATAAGTGTAATACTAGTCTATTCCGCATTATCGATGTCCAGTCTCGATAATACTACGACTAGGGATATTTAATGATTAAACCTTTATGGATTGATATTGTCTCATATCTTATCAATCTAGAACTAATCATAAGGACTTTCATCATCCACATTTAAGCATTCTAATTACGAAATGATAAAAAGCAATTTCATTGTCACATAGTTAATTTGTACAAAACCACAATGTTTTTACAAACAGTGACGCTATGGGTCATAACTGTCCAACCCTCCTAAGCTATGTTCATTTGTGTATTAGATGCATGATCACATAGCTTAATGTTGAAATAAGGCTAATAAATTATGTTAGGATGCTTTGGAAGAATAAACACAAAATGCTTGTAATTAGGTCAAAGATGTTCATGTTGGACATGAAACAATTAATAAGAGTTTGGAACTCTAGATTGAAGTTTTGAGCTATGGCTACCATTCTAGAATCACTTGATCACCTTTGGGTAACCTAAAATTATTCACGAGACATTTCTTATTGGGATTCTAATTTGGTTTACGCATTGGATTCAAATTTACGCTAATGCGTATTTAGAATAAATTTATGTTTTTGTAAAAATATTTGATATTTTGAAAAACTTGATTTTTATTCTATAACATGTGTTGATGTTGGTTTTGATGTTAAAAATTAATTTTGGGTGTTTATGAAGTGTTTAGTGAAGACCGGAAAGAATTAGGGTCAAAGACTCTAATTCCTTCAGCTCATTGGAATGTGAGCTGAAGGAAATGATTTGCAATTGAAAACAAAAAAAAAAAATTACTGGCGGTAATTTTATTTTCATTCGTTTGGGAGTTTCCGGACTCCGATTCATTCCCGGTTTTTTCCTATACACTTGTAATGGAATATAGTATTTCATTAAATAATTTAAAATTACACCCATTCTTGATATCCATGGGTTAGACTCATTTCCGCTGCGCGGGGCACCGATCCGACCCTAGGGGTTCCACAACTGTCCCAACACCAGGTTCTATGCGGATGCAATCTTTGTGACAATAACGTCTCCTTTCTGCACTATCTCCCTGATGAGATGATATTTCCTCTCTATATGATTTCCCCTCTTGTGGCTTCTTGGTTCTTTTGAATTTTCCATTGCACGACTATTATCGCAATATAGTATGAGTGGATAGAAGAGTGTGGATGGATTTGAGCATGGCTACTGGCGAGAAATTTTCCTCACATAGTCAACTCCCTCTTTCTGGGTATAACCCTTGGCCACTAGCCTAGCCTTAAAGGTCTGTACCTTCTCATCTGCTCACATCTTCCTCTTGTATATCCATTTGCAACCTATGGGGTTCACCCCATCAGGTTGGTCTACAAGTTCCCAGAATGAGTTGGAGTACATAGACTCCATCTCTAGGTTCATGGCTTTGAGTCATTCCTCTTTGTCAGAATCATCCATTGCACTATGATAGGTCAATGGATCATCTATACCATCGCTGGATGCGACAACTTGTGCCTCTCCAACCCCAAGGTAGGGATCAGGTTTACGTACAACCCTCCCAATGTGTCTAGGTGGTAGATTGATGAGCGGAAAATATATCAATATTTACCGCCCCTTTTACCTAATATTTTGTTTAGTTTCTCGGGTTTGATGACGGTTTTGATGTGTTTTAGTTTATTTTGCAGATAAAATAAAAATGGGACTCAATGGAATCATTTAGGATGAAATGTGGAACAAATAAGGATAAAAACTGGACTTGACATTTTGATTTTGGAGATTGAAAACTTGAAATGGCGTTCTAATGAAGTAAAATTTCGAAAATTCCATCTTTGCGCAATTGTCGTATTTTGGCCATAACGTTTTACTCTGATATCGGATGGAGGTGATTCAAGTTCCAAATTAAAGAAGACTCAAAGATCGACAACTTTGAAGTTCATAATAATTTCGAATTCTGAAGTTGCAATGACCGAAATTGATAAAACATTCGGAAGTGTGTTATGTGTAATTATTAAAGTCATTTTCAAAATTTTAAAAAAAAATTAATAAAATAAAAATTGTCAAACTTCCACCAAACATGCTTGAATGTTTGATGGAGGATTTGGTGCCATGTTTGATGCCATGTCTGGTGCCATGTTTGGTGGAGCAATTGGCTGAGAAATTGGTGGAAACAATTAGATTTTCCTATAAATACCAAGCTAAACTTTGTAAATTTTTCATGCTTTCTTTGGAGGAATTTCTCCATGAAAACCTAAAGGAAAGTGTCTTGTATATTTATTTAAGTTTTCTTGTATATTCTTTTTATTTAATTAATAAAATTTTGTGTGTTTTCATTTACAGCATGAGCAGGTAATCTCATTCTGCTGGGTGAAAATGTGAGACTTTTAATATAATAAATTAGATTAATCTCCTTTATTTTAATTAAAATTTGGATTAATTAATTACCGCATATATGGCTAGTTTAGGTGACAACCTTATTTACCACCTATATGGTCGGTTTTACATTCCAGACGTAGTTTCCGCCTATATGGTCAGTTTAGGTAATAACCTTGTTACCGCTTATATGGTCGGTTGGACTTAATTGAGACAAATGGAATTTCCGCCTTTATGGTCTAGTTAAATATAATTAATTAATCGGTAAACGTTGACTATAAGGGAGATTTCTAATTTTGAAATATTAAAAGTGGATCCTTTAACCCCAGTATTTTCTTTCATTATTGTAATTTTACTTTTTTATTTATCTTCAAGTTATTTTTTATGATGTTTTGTTTATTTAAGTGTTTAGTAATCCTAAGTATGTTTTGCAACTAAACATATTATCTAGGGGTGTGATGAATTCCAATATCACCGATTTATAAAGGGTTATTTCATGTCTTAGGTAATATAAAGGTTTATTTATTAAGTCTTAAGCTTTATGCTTCTTGTTAACTGGCCATATACCTGTCGGGCGGGGGTAGCCACAATTGGAACTTAATCCTAATGAATTCAGGTAACTTGGTTAACATAGACATATGATTAATTGGGTTACACTGGGTATTTGTATCTGACCATCGACAGAGACTTTTGCATAATTTCGTGTTCCAGGTTAGTAATCTAATATATTGCACAAACATGAGATAACCACTTCATCTTTAAAAGATATTGGAAGGATTCCCAACCCTAGATAGTTTAATAATATTGATTTTATCTTTAATTCACTTTCACACAATTTTATTTACTTGTTTTAGTTTAAAGTCACCATCCAATCAAATAACCAATCTATTAGATACTCGTAAACATTTGGCTTCATAAATTAATAGCCTAGGTATTAAGTCCACGTGGGATTGATACATTTTATACTACTTGAACGATATGTGCGCTTGCGTTATACGTGTGTGATCACACCGATCAAGTTTTTGGCGCCGCTGCCGGTGACTTATTTATCTTTCACTTTTAATTTTGAGGTTAGATACCTTTACTTATATCTAATTTGTTTTTATTTATTATTTCTATTTTCTTTTGTTTCAGGTTCTCAAACAGTACATGAGATGAACCAGAAGCTTCAGAATCTGACCGCTTGACCCAGAGATTGAAAGAACCATCAGACAGTTGAGCAAGGAAAGGCGAGAAGGCCAAGTAGAACTAATCAATATGGAACCTGAGCCTTTGGAAGTTGCACCACCAATTCCCATTCGAGACAGAACTATTCCGGTGGTTGACGACTTCATTTCCTGTATTGTACTTCCTCTCATACCAGCAAATACGTGTGACATCAAAACATGCATTCAGATGATACAACAGTTTATGAGGAATGCAACTGAAGATCCTAATGCCCACATCAGCAACTTCCATGAAGTTTGCGGCACTTTCAATTACAATCGAGCGGCAAAAGAAGCAATGAGACTGCGTATTTTCCCATATTCCTTGAAAGACAGAGCTAAGACTTGGCTACATTCACTACTAGCAGGTTTTATCACAACTTGGAACACTCTAGCCACCAAATTCCTTGCAAAATACTTTCCACCAACCAGAACCGCAAAGCTGAGGAATGACATCACATCCTTTGTACAATATGACTCAGAATCCCTCTATGAAGCTTTGGAAAGGTACAATGAGTTTCTCCGAAAATGTCCTCACCATGAAATTACAAAGTGGCAACAAGTCCAAACCTTCTACAATGGACTTCTTGGACTGATGAGAACCACAATTGATGCTGCTGCTGGAGGAGCTTTGATGGCAAAAGGAGAAGATCAAGCCTGAGACTTAATTAAATAAATGGCCAACAACAATTCTTTGTGACCAACAAAAAGGAGCATGATCCAACGAATCGCAGGAATCCACGAAGTTGGAGCTAACACAGCAAAGAATGCCAAGATGGAGCATATGTGCAAATGCCTGGAAACACTTAGCACGTAAGTTGTAAACATCACCGGAGCCATAAGTTCACCATATGGAGGAGCACTAGAGGCAAACCAATATGAATAGATGGTGAATTATGTCAATAATTTGACCAGACATGGGAATAATCATATTCCAAAACCTACAATCCAGGATGGAAGAATCATAACAATTTCGCATGGAGCAACAATTCAGGGCAAAAGAACAATCCACCACCCGTATTCCAACAACAAAACAAAGGCAATGAGTATAAGAAAGAACCAGAAATGAAAGAATGATTTACTGAGATGTTCAAAAAGCAAGAAGCAAAATAAGATGCTTTAGCAGCTATGGTTCAAAATCAAGTAGCATTGAATCAAAGGAATTCAGCTTCTATTAAAACACTGGAGAATC
The DNA here is from genome assembly GCA_019454045.1 of Zanthoxylum bungeanum. Taxonomy (NCBI): domain Eukaryota; kingdom Viridiplantae; phylum Streptophyta; class Magnoliopsida; order Sapindales; family Rutaceae; genus Zanthoxylum; species Zanthoxylum bungeanum. The sequence continues at coordinate 76,964 of SKCR01041276.1, forward strand.
AAATGGGACAACTGGCCAATGGTCAGAGTTACAGACAGCCAGGTAACCTTCCTAGCAAAACAGAACCAAATCCAAGGAACAGATGGAATGAGCAATATCAAGCCATTACTTTGAAAAGCGGTACTGAAATCAACAAAGATGTTGGAATCAAGGCCTCCATTGAGGAAGTTCCAAAAGAAACAGAGCCACAAATGGAGGAAAAAGAAGCAAAGGAAAAAGATCAAGAAAGATTCACTCCACCTCCACATTTTCCACAACGTCTCCAGAAAAACAAACTGGACAAACAATTTGATAGATTCCTAGAGGTCTTCAAAAAGCTACATATCAACATTCCATTTGCAGAAGGTTTGGAACAAATCCCAGCTATGTCAAATTCATGAAATACATTATGTCACGAAAGCGGAGATTGGGAGATTACGAGATAGTAGTATTGACAAAAGAATACAGCGCCATCATTCAGAGGAAACTTCCCCTAAAGTTGAAAGATCCTGGCAGTTTCATTGTTCCATGCACCATTGTAGAACATTACATCGGTAAAGCTTTATGTGATTTAGGAGCTATTGTTAATTTGATGCCTTTTTCAATTTACAGGAAACTATAGATTGGAGAATAAATGCCCACATCAGTCTCTCTGCAACTTGTTGATAGAATGGTCGCATTTCCGAGAGGAGTAGTTGAAGATGTGCTGGTCAAAGTCGACAAACTCATTCTCCCAGCAGATTTCATTATCCTTGACATGTAGGAAGACAAAGATGTACCTATCATCATTGGGAGACCATTCTTGGCTACAGGTCGAACTATTATTGATGTACAAAATAAGAATTAACCATGAAAGTGCAGGACCAAGAAGTTACCTTTAATATTTTCAAAGCCATGAAATTCCCGAGTGATAAAAATGAGGAGGAATGTTTCAGAATTGATGTTGTAGATAGTATTATCCAAGATAATGATGCAATGCCACTTTCCACAGATAAACTTGAAGCTTGCATCACCAACATGACTAACAGCGAGCAAGATGCTGATATTATGGAATGTATCAACCATCTTGACAGACCATTTCGCTTCAAATCGACACCACATGTGGAAAGTTTGGAACTACCGAAAAAGGAGCGAATCAAGCCTTTAATTGAAGAACCACCATAGCTGGAGCTAAAGTTAATTTTGTGCCATCTCAGGTATGCATTCTTAGGAAATGCTTCTGATTTACCTGTGATTATTTCTTCATCACTAACATTTGAGAAGGAAGAAAAGTTGCTGAGAGTGTTACGAGAACACAAGAAAGCCATTGGCTGGACTATAGCAGACATTCGAGGCATTAGTCCATCATTTTTCATGCATAAGATTCTGTTGAACGATGAGTAACCCACAGTGGAGCATCAACGGAGACTAAATCCAATCATGAAGGAGGTCGTGAAGAAAGAAATTATCAAATGGTTGGATGCTGGCATCATCTACCCTATCTCTGACAGAACTTGGGTGAGTCCTATGCAGTGTCTGCCAAACAAAGGAGGAATTAGTGTTGTCACAAATGAAAAGAACGAGTTGATTCCAACAAGAACATTAACTGGATGGAGATTATGCATGGACTACAGGAATATGAACAAATCAATAAGGAATGATCATTTTCCGTTGTCATTCATTGACCAGATGCTAGACAGATTGGTGGGACATGAGTTCTATTATTTTCTGGACGGATACTCGGGGTACAATCAGATTGCCATTGCCCTAAAAGATCAGGAGAAATCACTTTTACATGTCCGTATGGTACTTTTGCTTTCCACAGGATGCCATTTGGACTATGTAATGGTCCTGCCACATTTCAACATTGCATGATGGCCATCTTCTTAGACATGCTGGAACAAAGTATGGAGGTTTTCATGGATAATTTTTCTGTGTTTGGAGACTCTTTGACCACTGCTTGTAAAATTTGGAAAAGGTGCTACAAAGATGTAAAGATACCAACCTAGTACTTAACTGGGAGAAATGCCACTTCATGGTGCAAGAAGACATCATCCTTGGACATCGGATCTCACAAAAGGGAATCGAGGTAGACAAAGCAAATATTGAAACAATTGAAAAATTACCTCCACCAACATCTGTCAAAGGGATTCGGAGTTTTCTCGAACATGCAGGCTTTTAGAGGAGATTTATCAAAGACTTCTATAAGATTGCTAAACCTCTATGCAATCTGCTGGAGAAAGATGTGCCTTTCAACTTCACCAAAGAATGCCACGAAACTTTTGAGATCTTGAAATAGTTGCTGGTTTTTGCCCCCATCATAGTAGCACTAGACTAGACTCTTCCATTTGAGGTGATGTGCAATGCTAGTGATTTTGCTATAGGTGCAGTTTTGGGACAACGTAAAACAAAAATTTTCCATACATTTTACTACTCCAGCAGAACTCTGAATGAAGCCCAACTCAACTACACAACCACTGAAAAAGAGTTGCTCACATTTGTGTTCGCTTTTGATAAATTTTGCTCATATCTGTTGGGTCCCAAAGTGGTAGTCTACACAGATCACTTAGCAATCAAACATTTGATCACGAAGAAAGATGCCAAACCTAGATTGATCCATTGGGTTCTTCTGCTGCAAGAATTTGACATGGAGATCCGAGACAAGAAAGTTACAGAAAACCAAGTGGCATATCATTTATCAAGGCTCGAGAATGGAGAAACAGCTGGCAATGAACTGACAATCAAAGAAACCTTTCCAGATGAACAGTTGTTCGCAATGAAACAACATGATGCCCCTTGGTATACTGACTATGTAAATTACATAGTATCGGGAAAATGGCCGTTGGAATGGACACATCAGCAACGAAAGAAGTTCTTCAAAAAAGTCAAGCACTATGTCTGGGATAAGCCGTATCTGTTCAAATGTTGTGCTGATCAATTACTGAGACGTTGTGTTCCACAGGAGGAGGTCAATAATGTCCTGCAGCATTGTCATTCATCACCATACGGCGGGCACTTTAATGGAGATAAAACTGCAGCCAAAGTCCTACAGTCAGGTTTGTTCTGGCCAACTCTGTTTAAAGATGCTTATCTATTTGCTCTTCAATATGATAGATGTCAGAGAACGGGAAATATTTCGAGGAGAAATGAAGGACCTCTGTAAAACATTCTGGAAGTGGAGATATTTGATGTATGGGGAATTGATTTTATGGGACCCTTTGTTCCATCATTCGGAAACATGTCCATACTGGTTGCAGTAGGCTACGTCTCCAAATGGGTAGAAGCAATAACATTGCCATCAAATGATTCAAAAGTGGTGATAAAATTCCTTAAAAAGAATATTTTCACTCGCTTCGGAACACCTCAGGCAATTATTAGTGATGGTGGCACACATTTTTGCAAATGATACTTCGATGCACTCCTATCCAAATACAGAGTTACTCATAAAGTTTCCATAACTTACCTTCCACAGTCAAATGGACAGGTTGAAGTTTCAAACAGAGAGATCAAAAGAATCTTGGAGAGAACCGTTGGATCAACAAGGACGGACTGGTATATAAAATTAGATGATGTATTATGGGCCTACCAGACAGCTTACAAGACACCAATTGGTATGTCCCCATATCGAATAGTGTTTTGGAAAGCATGTCATCTGCCAGTGGAGCTTGAACACAAGGCGTAATAGGCACTGAAGAAGTTAAATCTTGATCGACAAACAGCAGGAGAAAGACGACTCCACCAACTCAACAAATTGGAGGAATTTCACCTACAGACTTATGAGAATGCCAAATTATACAAAGAAAATACCAAAAAATGGTATGATCGAAAAATAGTGCACAAAAAACTAGAACCAAGGCAACAGGTGTTGTTATACAATTCAAGGTTGAAACTTTTCCCTGGAAAGTTGAAATCAAGGTGTTCAGGTCCATTTGTGATTAATTAGGTTTTACCATAAGGAGCAGTTGAGTTACTTAATCCCAACACCAATGAAACATTCAAGTTAATAGCCAGCGTATCAAACACTACTAGGGAGAATCAATTGAGCGACAAAAAGAAAGTGTCACACTTTCAGATCCAGCCTAATGTCCAGGCAGTCATGTCTAGCTGACGACTTTAAACTTAGTGCTAGTTGGGAGACAACCCATGCAATTTGTGTATATATTCAGATTTGATGTGTTTTATTTTGTGTGTTTAATTTGTGTAGATAACATTTCAGGATGGAAGACGTTCTCGTAAATCTTCACAAGCAATATCATTCTCTCTCTCTCAAAACTCTCTGATAAAAGTTTACAAAGCTTTCTTGGAACGAATGAGACTTCTGATTATCAAAGGTTTTCTTAATGATATTTGTTGGATTATTGAAGCACGGGTCCGATTGGCAGGTGAGTTCTCTGACTCTTTTGTTTCATATCTACATGGTTTAGGAAGAAGCACCTATGCTAAAAAAGAAGAGCTAAAAGAATGGGTGTTTGTTATAAATGTGCACGTATGACATGTAATACTCGTTATCGTTCTTTAGGAATGGTGTCTGATAACCGTGAAGATAAAATTAAATTCATTAGGGATGGCTTGAGTAAGGAGTCTTTGGATGACATATCTAAGACTTTTGAGACGCATTCCAGTGGATATGTGCATCATACAATTCACATGTTATATACACAATTCCGAAAAGAAAGACAACATTTAAGTCTCGGGAATCTGACTCTAAAAGACCCTGTTTGCCAATTTATAAGAAAATTGGATGGGAAACTTATCCTAACGCATAGACGTCATTAAAGATGTTACTTCTTATAAATATTATTTTCTCTTTGTATATATCTAATAATTGTGATTTGTTTTGTTTTATTTTTTTCTTTTATTTTCTCCGACAGGATCCAGATTTTTTGAATTTCACGATATATTTTACTGTTTAGCTAATAATTATCATTTGGCACGTACTAGTGCTATTATTACTCATCATTTTTCAGGTTCTATAAATTTATCTCATCATTGCATTCTTGAAGACATCCAGAGTTGGAAAAAAAAAAGCCACTTCAAGAAGACGAGTTGTAAATATCTTTGTATTTTGTGGTACTAGTGTTAGTTCTAAGCCAGAGTTTGTTGAAGCAGCACAGGAATTGGGTAGAGTCATAGCTGAAAGGAATATGCACTTAGTATATGGCGGTGGCAATCTTGGACTAATGGGTATCGTTTCAAGGGTTATACAGAAAGGAGGTAGTCAAGTTCTAGGAATCATCCCAAAACCTTTGGCAGAGGCGAATCTTATAAGACCATCAAACGGAGAGGAACTTATCGTACCAGGTATGTCTGAACAAATGGTAGAAATGATTAACCATGCTGATGTTTTTATTGCTTTGCCATATGGCTTGGGTACGATGGAGGAAATTTTTACAATACTATCTTGGGCGAACCTGAACATACACCAGAAACTGATTGGACTATTTAATGCTGATGGATTTTATGATTTTCTTTGTGTGTTTCTTGATGATGCCCGGAGAAATGGGTTCGTGTCAAAACCTGTAAAAGAATTCCTTTTTACTGCCAGAACTGGCCATGATTTAATTGACCAAATCTTAGCATTTGAACCACAAATTGACCATATTCTTTCTAAGATAAACTAGGGTGATAACGATCGTGGTAAAAAGCGTCAGATAAATCTGGATCTTAGCCTTTAATTGATATTTTTATATGTAGAATTTCAGCTAACCAGGTACTATCTTCTAAACTCATCTTTTACTTTTTAAGACATTGGGGACAATGTCTCATTTAGGTTTGGGGGAGGGGAATAGTTGACTAGTATCTTGTTTTTATTGTGTTATTTTTAGTCAAAAATTTTTAAAAACAAATTATCAAAAAAATTTAAATTTTTTATAAAATTAAATTCTTTTTTTGTTTTTGTGTTTTTAATTTGATTAATCTGGTGAAATTGGTGTGAGATAACTGTGTAAGGAATTTCCACTCCTGAGACGTATCTCAACATATTTCGTAACAAGTTAATTTTTGTTTATTTCCTTTTGAATTATTTAATTTGTGAATTCTCCATAATACTGACT